>JAVYIG010006042.1:0-125296 GCA_035222895.1 Strongylocentrotus droebachiensis
CTAATGAAAGGTGATGGTAATTGATTACAAGATAACAAGAAAGAAAAAAGAAGAACCAACCTTAAAGAAGATTACAAAGAGAATAAAACATGTATGTATTAATGGAAGGTGATGATGGTAGGCCAATTGATTACAAGACAACACGAAAGAAGAAAAAGAACCAACAAGCCAACTCTAGAAGATTAGAAAGAGAACAAGGCGTGAGACAGGCACTGTTACGCCCACGATGGTTTATTTTACTTATTTGTATTATTATAATTATTATTATTTTATTTCTACATATTTCTTTCGTTGTTTTTTGGTGGGGGTGGTACTTTTGGCTGAGGGATACTTCCATTTATTTTCTGCATAACCCTCAGTCGCTTAAACTTCTTTATAATCTGGAATGAGGGGAGGGGGGGGGGGACTTCGGCCCTGAGCCCCGGGCTCACATCAAGGTTAGACATACTGAGTTTTTAAATATCCATTTCAAGTTATGTCTAATCTGGAAATATATATTATGAGCCACCGGGTCAAAGTACAAAGTCGTGAAGTGCATACACATCCAGCTATAGCTATAGGATATCATGGCGGTGAGGAGCCCCCCCCCCCCTCCCCTATACACTATGTAGTGGCGTGGCTAGGGGCCTGCAGCCCGCGGTGAACTTTTAAAGGTCCGATAAACGGGCAACCGCCATCTCAATTTCGGGGACCGAGAAACTCGAATATCCTGATAATATTTTGGGCAGCGACATATCAGAATATCCCTAATTTTATTATCATATTCGGGCAATGACATGCATGATAGTTTCATACTTGAGCCCCAAAGCTCTGTAGTTTTTACTAAAAAAACGCGGAAAAAATTAGAAATTTAAAATTTAAAAGGGAAAAGTTGACATTCAGGCAAAAGAGCTTAGCGAAAATGTGCCTTCGCGCCTAATGTTTCTTTTCACCCCCCCCCCCTCCTTCATCTTCAATAACCCAAGTTCCGCTATAATTATAGTCACTAATTGCCAAAATGATGGTGTATTTTCTATCATTATTCATCCATCCATCCTGTATGCAACGGTTCTTGAGATTAATAACCCCCCCCCCCCCAAAAAAAAAAAAAAAAAAAACTTTAAAAACTCAACACCATGCATCACCATACCATACTGTACATCTGTTCTGAGAAAAGTATACGGATATAAGATTGTTTGGGGGACACTTATTTTATTTCATTTATTTTTAGGACTTTCTTCACCCATGGTTAGTTTTTAGTAGCGTCGTTTTCAAGAAATATATTTCCACCGCTATACAATTATTATGTGTCATTTGAATTAATTTTGTCATTTAAACATAAACTGATTGATTTCATTGAAATGTAAAAAAGTACTAGCTGATAAATGGCCATGCAGAGTGGACGCCCCCATAATATGTTACGCCCTTCTTTGGATAATAGTCACTGGACATAAAGTCATTTGTTTTCAATATCAGGCTCAGGGACAGGTGCCCCAATTCAGAAGGTAAATTTAGAAAAAGGTATATAGGTGGGGAAATGAAACCGGGGAAATGCGACTTTAATAGAGGAAAGAAATAGACCTACGACCCTCCCAACCCACCCCCTAAATGTATGACCTTGTTCTTTTCATTTTCCACTTTATATTTGTACCCCCCCCCCCTGATGATTTAGCCATGCTCTGTCTATGGTGGACCAACGCTACGCCACAAAATGATAATCGTAGTAAGTAATGGTGTAAATGATAATAATAACAATAATAATAACAATGATACTAGAAATAATGATAATAATTATTATAATAATAACGAAAATAACGATTGTGATCATAATAATAAATAATACAAACAATGATAATAATCATAATGATAAGCGTTTCATATCGCATCAATTTTCTTGCGCAATCAAACAGGCCTCGGCCTATATGATTTGCAATACAGATTTATTTCTAAAAATTAGGCTTTCATATATAATAAGTCTCTTATTGCAAAATATGTATAGGCCTACCATCAGATATAGGTAGGCCTATACTATAGCATTATGTTTCGAACTATCACATACCTAGATCTAAGCCTCTACCAAACACACATTCTTTATCAAAACAGGAATAAAAACATGACACATAACAATTTTAAGTATACTTGTTATTGGTTTATACAGCGACAGACTGCACCAGCCGTGGCCATATGATTTCCAAATTGTGTATCTTGTCACCAAACTGCCGATAGACATACTGTTACTCACCACAGGGTAACGAGCCGAGTTATGCTGATGGTGTTGATAAATCCTCAGTAATAATCCATTTTGGATATGAATGATAGTGAACACTAATCAAATCAATCTCAATATCCAAACTCAACGAATTGAAGGAAAGTCGAATAAAACAATGCACAGTGAATTAGATTCACTCCACTGCTAGAGGCAACGTTATGTGCTTAATCCATTAAAGTATCGAGGTTTATCGGCTTTCAACAAATAGTGGCGCTGAGCCATCTTCACAGAATGTCACGAATGTTTCCGAATAAACTTTCTGCCAACATGTAACGGATCAAGACCGTTTCCTCACGTAAATCCCTGCACTTTTTATGATGCAAAAACATTGACTGTTAAATACTTGTCGATAATGTTCAAATATTTGTTTTCAATGTCAGAGTAAACGTTCATTCTCTGTGTAGATTACGCGGGTAGTAGGCTGAATGTTCCCCTTTTTAATCCATGACGCAGGGTGAATGCATGAATTGAACTTTAGCACTTGTAAAAAAGGGAATTAGAACTTTGAAAAATCCGACTGTCGATTGATTAGTCACTGAATTATAGAACGCCTAGCACCTTTTCAGTCTGTCGCGAGCTGAAATTCAAATCCCTGCAAAATTGATCACGTCATGATTATCACTAGACCAGATAATATCCTTCTCAACACAATTAAAACTTTCGTCGTATGCGACGGCTCCAATTCTCCAATATATTCCTTTTATGTCCTATAGTTTGGTTCGAAGAAAGTGCTTAAAACGGTTGGGATCGCTCTCTCTCCGAGATCATCGGGAGACGAAAGATTGATCTCAGATCAAGTCACTCGAAGAAAACGGGATTTGACAGATATTTATCTTTACTTCTCTCTCCAATATTTGTCCTATGTTGGTTCGAAGAAAGTGCTAAAAACTTCGGGATCGCTCTCTCTCCAAGATCCTCTAGGAGACGAAAGATTGAGCTCAAGTCACTTGAAGACAAACCTACTCTTGTTATAGAGGATTTGACAGATATTATCTTTGGCTTTTCTTGCCTTTCACTCTTCGTTTAAGTCGACTGCGTAGGCCAAGCCGACTGAATCGCGATGGCTGTGATAATTCGAGGTTCCGCTGCCAAGTCGACACGTCTGATGACGAAGTGCATGGAATGGAGCATGCATGTTGCATCTTAAAGTACATCATTCAATAATTATCGTAATCTAAGAAAAAAATGGGGCAACAACAAAACCTTTAACCATTAACGCAAATCCCCTAACCAATTGGAGAGTAAACAATTTGGTTTGGTATATATTATGTTTGTTTGTTTTTGTTTGTTCATTTATTTGTTAGTATTGTTGTTTTTGCAGGGTTTCGTTTAGTCCTGCTTTGTTTGTGTAATTATTTGTTTGTTTTTTCCTATTTATGTTCTCGCTTGTCTGAGATTTTGCGGTATTGTGCCCAATACCATTTCTTAGATAATACTAGATCCACTCCTGCGTTCCGTCATAATATTTCAAAATTCATACTAACTTTTTTTTATTGATTTGGGTATTGTTTTTTTTAATCTGTCGATCCCAACCACCATTCTTTATCCATATTAATGAGACCTTTCATTAAATGCGCTCTTTTAATTGTGTCGTTTAGCTTTCATTCAGTAGTAATCTATTCACCGGCCCGTATTTCAATATTCATAAAAATGCTTAATCATCATAATTATTTTCTTCTGTGAACCCATGCACGTCCCCATTGTAAATAAGACCTTTCATTAATCTGTCCTGTTAAACAATGCGTTCACTTCCTTTATTATTATTCATTCAGCAATATTTATGTTCTTTAAAATACATAAAAAAAGGCCAAGACCATCATTTATTCGTTCATCACTATTGTGTTATTAATATAATCTTTAAAGCCTGGTTTGGAAGAAGAGCTATTCGAATGTGTAAGATTTGAAGAAAAAAACAAAGCAAAAAGAAATTAAACACGATTTCGTTTAATTCTGCTTTTTATATAGGCTATTCTGATTGATCCATAATTATATACATTAAAAAGTTTCATTCATTGTGAAAATTCTAATGGGCCCTGTTCGTTTTTGCATATTTATTTTCTCATTAAAGACCGTCACCACTACTGGGCCAGAAGGGATTAGACCACACAGCGAGGTCACTGACAGATGGCTATCTCATTAACTCGGCTCTCAACTAACATAAGAAAAAGAGGATCATGGGGGACAAACAGGCACCGATTGGGGAAGTTTTCTATATAGAGGAAGCAAGTAGCTACAAGTAGGACAGTGGGGCTTTAAGTCTTTTTCCTCACACTCACTGTTTTTTATTCATCAGACAACTTGAGGCGCTATTCATCTAACCGTTAATCGTTCATGCAGTTTAGACCTCTTTGTCTTATTAATCTCATTTTTATTGGCAATTAAAAGTAATTATCGTTTATTCATTCCTTCAGTTCGAATTAGTAATTTAATTCGTACACTTGACTTCATTGAGTGATAATTTTGAATGGCACATTCAATTATTAATTTATCAATGGTTATATACAATAATTGTATGCAGTCATTAATGTATTAAAGGGTGCATTAGTTGCTCAGTAAGCATAATTTTATTGATCAATACGCTTTCATCATCTACATTTTCAAAAAAACATAAATGGGGGCAAATCAATTTTCCACAAAATCACAACAGTCTGTAAGGGTGTGAATGGCATATAGATTGATGTATTGATATACATATTTTGTATAAGCAATTTTTCTATGCATATTTTTTCATTTCTTAAAAATCATGATTATGTTGATTGTATTTTTTTAGTTTTTTAATGAATGAATCATTACAATGTGGCACTATGAGCTTAAATATATACTTACTTCAATTCTATCTCTCCCTCTTTCTCTCCTTCCCTCCTTTAATTTCTCAGTCTCTCTCACCTGTCAAGTTCCTACTTCTTACTTCGTTCTTTTCACTATCCTCCTCACGATTCCTCTTCTCTTGATCTCCTCCCCTCTCATTCTCCTTCTTCTCTCTCTTTTCTTGCTATTATGTGAACATAATTTGATCCTGTTTTAAGAATAATTAATTACTTTAAATGCCGTATGGTTTTGCTTATTAATTATGTAATAATTATTGTTACAACATTGATGTGCAAGTGAAGTTTGTTTTCATCTTGTAAACTGAAAGTTATTCCGCCTACGGGATTAAACCATACAAACCATTACAAGCTAAATGCTTAAAGGACAAGTCCACTTAAAAAACAACTTACTTTCATTAGAAAAATAAAAATCAGACAAACTAGTCAAAAAAAGTTTGAGCAAAATCGTATAACTAATAAGAAAGTTATGATTCTTTTTTTTGGAGTGGACTTGTACTTTAATTTCTATAGGTTCCTGCAACTTTCACAGATTTGTAATTTGTAGTTTTCTTGTCTGGGTTTCCTTTAACCATGGAGGGAGATCTCCCTGCTTTAACATTATATTAGTTGTCAAACATATTTGGTTATATATAACTAATTGTATCGAAAATAATATCGCTAGTGATATTCGTTTGTCTCGCAATGTGGTCAATAAGGAATCTAAAAGATCACGACGTTTCGTATGCTACTGCGATACTTCGTCAGGTGATAAAAACTATTGTAAGCAAGGGTCTTTTATACTTTACGGGAGGACCGGTGGAGCGGTCTATAATTCGATCGATAATTGGAACAATAACGCCCAATGCCTATTGGTCGTATCGCAGTAGCATACGAAACGTCGTGATCTTTTAGATTCCTTATTGACCACATTGCGAGACAAACGAATATCACTAGCGATATTATTTTCGATACTATATCCGCAATGAGTAATATATTTAGCATTAACTAATTGTAGTTGATTAATTTGTCAATAACTGTAAACATTTTTTAAATAAATTAAACAATATGTCTTTATGTATATTTTGTTATCTGTATTGAATCTGTATGTGATTGTAAAAATCAAAATCAAACTCGTTCTGTCGTCCACTATGAGCATGAAATAGCCTTAGGCCTATAAGGACAGTGCATGCAGTCAGCTATATAATTATCTTGAGTCGAGCTTTTTACTCGGGGGTTCGGCTGCAGTACATCTAGGCTATATATCTGTACTAGGGTTGGCTACAGGAAAGAGCACGAGAAACGAAGAGACAAACTATTCTGACGTAGCCCCTTCCCTCATGCTTCTGACTCACAGAATTGATGGCCCAAAAACCGGAAGCGACTTGTTAGGGGTAGCTTGAAATCTAGCTGCGCGAACCGAGCTGCTATCTAGCAAGGGAAGGGGGAGACAGATGAGGTGAAGGGAAAGGGAGAGAGAGAGAGAGAGAGAGAGAGGGAGGGAGGGAGAGAGAGAGAGAGAGAGAGAGAGATAGGGAGACAGGGCAGACAGGCATATAGACATAGAGAAAGAGAAATCGAGATCGAGATAAAGAGAGAAATAAAGAGAGAAAGAGAGAGAGAGAGAGAGAGAAGGAGAGGGGGGTCGAGGGAGGAAAGGGGGGGGGGGGGCGTAGGTTTTTGCATAACTTACACTTGGAATTACAGATGTAATATAAAGTTGGAATCATTTTTCTCTTTACTTCTTGCCAAGCCTTCGGTTTATTCTCGATAGATAATAAGTTTAAATCTTCTCAGAATTCTATTGATCAATCCCTTTAGATTGATTAAAAAACAAAAATTAATCAAGAACTGTCTTAGCCTCATTTCATGACGAGGTAAAATTAAAAAAAAATGGTTTCAACTTTATGGGCAACAACTGCGTTTATCAGTTTCTAGCCTCCATCGGACCACTTGCAGTCTAATTAGAGGGATGGACCTTCAATGTCTCTAGAGGTTTCTTGAAGAAAAATTATAACAAATGTTATAACTTTAATTCACCCCTCCGCCCGCCCCCGAAGACTAATCAATTAAGGACTATAATAGATTTCACAAATTCCTGGATGGTAGGCGGGATGGTAGGCCTACGCAACTGTTTTCCAGACAAAAAAAACATTCATAATCCTCGCTGAAAGAGGGAGAGTTAAAGGTACTATGTCCCATTTGCAGGCCCAAAAAATGAAAAAGTTAAATTCCAACTGCATTTGAAAGATAATACTAATTTAGAACTTCCCTAAAAAAGGTGGGGCTTGAAAATGTCTTCAAGAGGGAAAATAACGACTATTAGTTGTCAAATCGACTTTAGGGCTATAGAGCCCAAAAGTAATAGTCTTGATTTTCAGACAATTGTACCGAATGGTCATACGTTTTATGCTGCGCAAAGATTCAATCAATTTAATCTTGGCCATCACAATAAGTGGGTTATTGATGTAGACAAATGCTCATGTACCCTTCACAATTCTTTTCATGTATGTTATTACCAAAGAAGAAAAAAAAGCCAGTCAGTCACTCAATAGTGTCTGACAGTGAAGTCTAGCAAGTAAACGGGTTTCCTTGCATAATTTGAATATGAGGACACTGCTAACGTTTAAATTTCACAGATAGGACATACATGACATATTAATAATTCCTGCAAAGTTCTACATCCTTATCAGGTTGGCTGCAAAAGGGACATAGTACCTTTAATATATGTCAATAATTGTCACGACATTGGTGATGGATGTGATCAAATGTGCCTAATACTTATACACTGCGAGGATCTAGGAATGGACTCGATCAACTCGAACCGGGTTGGCCAAACTCTGTGTATAGAAGGCTCTGGTTAATGTTAGTGTCCCTGTATGTGAAGCGCCATCTATTGATAGGATCTATATAGTCCGGATACGACAGGACAAGCAGTTTCTTTCAAACTAAAGTTACCAGAGGAAAAAAGAAGATCAAGAATAATAATAACAATATACTAATAATAATATTGATGATAATTAATATATGAACAAGGAGAAGAACAAAAAGAGCTTAATTTTTGATAGAAATGCTTTGCGATCGAGATTTAACTTACCAGGCATTTGTTTAGCTAAAATGTAAGAAGTATAAAGAAAAAGGAAAAAAGAGATAGAGGAAGAAATAGGAAAAATACAAGCAGAACGCAGAAGAAGAAATAAAGTTAGGTTAAGAAAATAAATAAAGTAAGTTCACAAAGAAGAAATCTTCATGCCAAATAAAAATAGTTCCTACAAACATTTTTAGCATTCAAGTCCGCCTTTTCCCTTGTTTTGCCAATAAAGTCTCTTAAATGTTGATATATTAAGATTGAATACATGGCAATGTTATATAGGAACTTACATCTTTTATTTTTAATACAGCCATTCGCTTGTTACCCAGATTAAATTAATTGAGACCCGAGGGCATACAAGGCAAATGGGACACATGACTTTAAAAAAGAAGAAGGAGGAGGAGGAGGAGGATGAGGAGGAGGAGGAGGAGGAGAAGAAAAAGAAGAAGAAGAAGGGGAAGAAGAATAAGAAACCTTATGGTATGACTTCATAAGTACAATATCACAAAGTTATGAAGGGGGGGGGGATGTTTGGAATTCCTACTGGTATTCATCTATAGTTCAAAACAAAATCACATCATATTGCTATATATCAGATCTTTGTTGACATAAACTCTAAATGTATATAGAAATAAGTAAAAGAAAGAAAAGGTAAGTTTGATGTTATTTTGGCAAGTTCCATAGTATTTTATTCATAAAGCAATGACAAAAGCAAATAATTTCTCATATAACCTAATAATAAATGGTACGATCCACGGTACCTAATCTTAGTACAACATAACACGGAAGCAGGAAGCATCCACTATCATAACAGGGAACATAAAAATAACAACATCCATGAAGGAAGTCCGACTGCATATTTTCTTCACACCCCCGACTCACCAAAATTAGTATGTGGCGGCAAAATACCTTGCTGGCATTAATTAATACACATTAATACACTGTACAAATCTTTTACTTTGAATTATATACACTCAATACTTACATTCACAGATACATGAAATATTTGTTGCTTCATAAATTAGCTCATTCAGATACGAGTATGAGGAGGAAACTGCAGCGTTTTTGTTTTGTTTGTTTTCTTAAATTGTAAAAATAAATGTCAACTGCGTGCAGCAAAGGTCTTCAGCGTATTCACTGAGCTCTACGGTAAAGGATACAGAAACGTAGAGCATATTACATTAATATCGTCATTAAATAAATCTGAACCAGGACTTATGCATGTACTTATTAAATTAGAATCATTTTAATTTTGGAAAGATTTGACAAATTTGCTTTCAGACCTTCATCTCCTGGGCTCATAGGTGTACAAATATCATCGAACATCTCTTTTGGGCCCCATTTCACAAAACTTGTCATCAGTGACAAATAACATTATTTGTTATAAACTAGTGAAATCCTTGTTTCTGATTGGTTAGAAATTGGTTCTGATTTTAGTGATTTGTCATTGAAAAAAGGCTTTGTGAAACGGGTCCAAGGAGTGCCTATAATTATATATCATAAAAGGAGTGGTCATTGTGGTATCCCTTACCGAAAAGGCAGGCCTGCATATAGCCTGCCTCAAGCCTGCATAGCTGCTAAAAAGCAGGCTAATTCCTTAGCAAGCACTGACCTGCAAAAACGCCGAAATATGCAAATTAGGCAGGCTTAATTTAGCCTGTAAATTTTAAAAGCAGCCTTATTTTAGCCTGCTTAAATAGCCTGCAAGATCATTTTAACCTGTTCAATTAGCCTGCAAAATTGCCCTGCTTTTTTAGCATGCAAATTAACCTGCTTTGTAATTAGCCTGCAAAAACACTGAAATATGTCAGTTATGCAGGTTAATTTTAGCATGCTAATTATCTAAAAGGCAGGCTTACATAAATGAAGATAATCGATTGCCATCATATTGGTACATCAACTCGGGTAGAAGAATAGTGATATATTGATACATCATAATCAATATTTGGAAGTGTCCACCAATAGGTATATTCTAATCTCAATTGCATTAACTCCATCACAAAGATCATTTGAAGTGAATTCAAGATTGACTTTTTGTAAAGATATAGGCTCATACAAGTCTATATAGAAAACATAATGCGATTTCTAATTGGTTAGTAAACGTATAATCAATATATCTATTGCTAAAACGTGAATGTTATTGTGATCAGACAAATAATCTATTGGTCAATAATTGCCAAAGGAAAATACAATCACAAAATTGATATGTGCATTAATTGTCATAATTTACTTAACAATTAATCATGATAAATGTATTTTTCTGTGAGACGTGTAAAGTAATAATGAATATTCATGAGATACATAGTGCAGGTTAATTTTAGCATGCTAATCTAAAAGGCAGGCTAACGTAAATGAAGGTATTTCCATTGGTTTCTATTGGACCTATTGGTTTCTATGGGTCCTATTGGTTTCTATTGGTCCCATTGGGTTCACATAGTTCTATGGTTTATATTGGTCATATCGTTCCTATATTGGTTTATATTGATCTTATTGGTTTTAATTGGATCAATTGGCCCCATTTGACTCTAATCGGGATTTCAATTGGTTTCAATTGGACCAATTGGCCCCATTAGATATTTCAAATGGTTTCAAATGGTTTCAATTGGACCAATTGGCCCCATTAGACTTAAATGGGAGGACTTCAATTGGACCAATCGGCCCCATTAGACTGTAAGGTTTTCAATTGGTTTCAAATGTATTTTTTCTTCATAGAAGTTCCAATTTAATCCAATTACGATATTTAATAAACACAAGACTATATCAATAACTTCCGGAGCCTATGACCGACAAACATTGCTTTCTCTTTAGGCTCCATCATATTTCTTCCTTTATTTAACTTAGTCTTATGTATTATTCTGTTCGTTTGTATAAATGCATCCCCCCCAAAAAAAAAAATGGTTACAAAAAATGTAACATGCCAAATTTAATGATGTATTAATGGTGAATTGTCTTTTCCATCTGTTGCTGCAAAACTGTGGAACCAGCTACCTACTGCTGTGCAGACGGCTTCATCTGTTGACCAGTTCAAGAAACTACTCAAGTCACATCTATTCTGCTAGAAATTACTTTATTACTAGCCTACATATACTTTACTGAATTCTGAGAAGTGTCTAACTTTTGTTTTTAAGTGGCCCAAACATTGTGGAGCTTGTGCAGCGCTTTGTAACTGCAAGGAAAAGGCGCTATATCAAATGTCTTTTGGATTGATTGGATTATACAACATGTGAAATATGAAACTAAACTGAAACTGTTCAAACTGAATTGGACCAATTGAAGTCCAAAATAGAGGGCCAATTGGTTCAATTGAAAACAATCGAGGTCCCATTTAAGTCTAATGGGGCCTAGGCCAGCTAGCCAAATTGGTCCAATAGGGCCAATCTGGACCAATTGAAACCAACTGAAGTCCTTATAAAGTCCCATTGAGACCAATTAAAACCAATTGAAAATATGAAAATTAAATTGGTGTTCAATTGGTTTCAATTGGATTTTTGTCTTGGGATGCCTCCCCAAGCGCTCGAAACCTCGCTTGCTTGGCTTTCTATGAACCTATTTTTGTTTCAACTCTCGAATCACCCCTGATATATAACATTAAACGTGCATGTGAAAAATAACCTGCATGCTACATGTATAACAGGTTAAATTTGTGTTCTAAACCTGCTCAGAGAACATTTCTTCAGATTGCAGGTTTAACAAATTATGATCGAAATTTACATGCTAAAGAATTAACATGCCAAAACTATAAGACTGTATTTTGCAAAACGCATGCTAATTTTTAAACTGCAGGCCGAGATTTAGCCTGCTTAAACTGTAAGACTGTGTTTTGCTAAATGCATGCTAATAACAGGCTAAAATTTAACCTGCTAAAACATGTAAGACTGATATTGCAAAATACAGGCTAAAATTTAACATGCAATAGAATAATTAGCATGTATTTAAGAATGCAGGCCAGACGCAGGTTCAAAGCAGGCTAAATAAGCCTGCGTTTTCGGTAAGGGATGCTATGTAGAAAAACATGTTAACTGAGGCAACAATTTGATATAAAAACTCACATACCTACAGCCATACGGAACTGATGAACGTTCTGCCTTACCATACTGTTAATGGCACAGAACCATTTCATGGTCAACTTGCCAACAGTTTGCAACAAACTGGCTAATATCCACTATGGGGATAGAAGACTGATGCGAGAACCAACAGTGCAGCTATGGAAGCAGCAAGTTACAGGACCATACTGCTACAGATGACCTGACTGAGATGGGGCTAGAGGGGATTTTGTAGGAGTGATTTAACTGATATCTACTCAAGAGCTACACCTGGTTAAAGAACCACAACCACAACCACAACCTTTGTATTCCAAATCCAGTACTCAAATACCATTACTGGTTTCCGCTAACGTTTTCCCCCTATTTATTACAGTGTAATAACACCTTGGCTAAAAGTAGGAAGGGTGTCAGTCATTTAGAAAACCTTGACCTTCCGCAAATGAATGAAGCCAATTGATCCCAGGACCATGTTTTAGAAACCTTATTAGTAATTTTGTAAAATATTTAGTGATGTTATAGTTCACATTTTGGAACTTAGTTCTAAAAAGAGAAAGAAACAATGGAAGAAAAACGATCACATTAGCTATTGAAAACATGGCATTTGATTGTATGTTTAAGTTATAGAAATGTGACATTGTTACTGATGAAACAGGGGCTGTATAACAAGGTACCTCTGATCAGCTTAATGTTTCGTCAGAAAATAAGTATTTTTTAAAACGCCCAAATATGCAAGTTACGTAAATTTGGTATACTTAGTGAACTAAATCCAAGTCATTTAAGTTGTATGTGAAACGATGGTTAGAACAGACATAGATCCTAGTTAACCCAAATCCAACCCATTCATGGTATGTATGCGCTGTAAATAGCTTATGAAGTGATCACACAAGGACTAAATCCTATCTTTAAATCAGAAAACAGTCTTGTATATCTTCCTCATCAGAACATAGCTGCGAAGTGATATCCTCACAGGACTAAAAACTTAACATTTCATATGGCTAGGGTATGTCAACAAAATAGAAAATATATCAAATGAATGAAATGCAAATTTGGCATCAAGACAACTGATATCACATTAGTGATGAAGCCAATCTTGCCCATATCTAAATTGTATAATATATAAAACATCAACAAAGACAACAATCATCCTCTGATAATAATAAATTATATTCTCTTTCATAATGATGCATGAATCTCTGGTGCTAAATAAGTACTTGCAATAAATGGCTGCTATATCAAGAAACAGCAAAGATCACATCGAGAGTTCAGTGACACAAAGACGTAACTCCATTTTGGCCATTTTGAGAAAAAGTGGTTTATATGTTTCACTAGCCATTGACTTCAATGGGGTGTTGGATGGAGTTAAGTCTTTGCGTTTCCTGGAAAGCTCACATTTTTCAGAACATTTCGATATCCAATACCCATTTTGGCAAATTATGGAGTGATGTCTCTGTGTCACTGAACCCTTGTCATGTGGTCTCAGCAGAAAGGAGACGCTGTAGGATCCTGTGTCTTGAACATGTCTTTGAGTTGGATCTCGGGCTCATCCGCAAGTTGAGCGATCGCTGCAGCCATGTCGCCGTCCCCCTCCCCGTTGCCAGGGATCTGAATTTGGAGGGTTATTTGAGGAGACTCCCTCCCGCTCTTAGTCCTTGGATCCCCCCCACTGGGGAAATTAGTCCTGGTCTTACCACCAACATCAAATGATGTAAGACCTTGCGGTTGACTATGATGTGCACTGGGGACCTTCCTGTGACTTATCCCACCGCTGCCACTCAAATTGTCCGGGTCTCCACTAGTCGTGTCCGCTTCCGCTAGGCCAGAGCGCTTCTGCAGCTTAGGGATTGAGAATCCTTGCAATTTGGCCTTGAGGTCGGGCAGTTGTTTGCGAAGGTCAACATCCTGGAGTTTTGGGATATTTAGCCTTTCGTCGATGTCTTGAGGTGGTAGGCTGTCTGACTGAGAAGGACTCCCACCTCCTGGGCTGTGACTGCTCATCTGCCGCATGAGCCTAGGATCACGACTCTCTGCAGGAGGAGCTTTCCTGGGATCGCGAGACTCCATTTGTGCAAGTCTTGGATCTCTTGATTCTTGAGGGGCTTGTCTTGGATCCCTTGGATCCTGTGCTGCTTGTCTTGCATCAAGGTTTCTAGGGTCTTTTAAAGCAACTCTTGGGTCATTGGGATTAAACCTAGGGTCGTTTGGAGCAGGTCCTCTAAATCTGTTCATTGCCTGATCTCCTTGGACTGGACCACCTGGGAAGTTTGGAGGGCCTAATCTATTACCCAGTCCTTCTGACATCTGTCTGATCCCAGGAGGCCTATTGAACGGAGGACGTAGACCAGGTCCAGGCCCAGGTCCCATTCTTGGCCCTGGTCCTGGTCCCTGGAAAGGTGGACCTCTTGGTGGCATGTTCATGTCTGGTGGAGGCATATCCTGAGGAAACCCACCCATCAGGGGAGGTGGTCCACCAAATGGTGGTCTCATTCCCCTAGGCCCCGGTCCTTGCATGAAAGGAGGACGAGGCATTGGCCCAAGTGGTGGTCTAGGGCCCGGTGGAGGTAAGGGCAGAAGTCCATCGTGAAGTGGAGGTCTAGGTCCCATGAGTCTCAGTCTTTCATTTGGGGTCGGCAGGAGAGCAGGGGGCATGCTGTTACCACCCATGTCGGGCATATTGGGCATGTTGGGCATGTTTTGCAGGTTTGGAGCCATAGACCTTGGGTCTCTGTTCATACGTGGATCCTTAGGACCCATATTAGGGCTATCTTCAGGACCACCCTGGCCACTTAGCATCCTTGCGAGCCTGGGATCTCGTTTCATTCTAGGGTCAACAGGGCCAACAGGGCCTTGGCTTGGTGGCACTGTCATGCCGGGTTGGGCCATTTGATTACCAGGTATAAACGGAGGAAACGCGGTCTTCGGAAAGTTGAGCTGACCTTTCAGTTCAGTTGGTGTAGTCAATTCAATAGGTTGCAGCGATGGCCGATCATCCGGATCATTTATGGAATACTTATTGTCCTTCCAATGAAACTCTCTAAAACGCATATCTGACTTGTCTTTCTTTTCCCTCCCTTCACGAGGGTCTGATCTACCCGGTTCGTGAATACATTCGATCAGTCTAAACTCCTCCTCGTTGGTCGGTGACATGGGAGAGTCCAAGATTTCAGTCTGAGGAGAAGTAGGGGTGAGAGCTGCAGGTTTGGTGGAGGGACCCTTCTTGACGAAATCAAGAAGATTAAAAGTTACTTGATTCCCAGTGCTTGTGGGTGGGGTGGTTGTGGACTTTCCAGCGAACAGATTGGCGAGAGCGCTTGGGATTTGGATGGCCGTGAGCTTCTTGTTGACGGCATCAGTGGACATACCCTTACCAGTAGAAACATCAGGACCCGATGGTTGCTCTGCAGATTTCTTGGAGATCGCCATAGGCTCCTCTTTCTTCCGACTATTTGATCTCTTCTTTGATCCTTCCTCTTCATCGCTAGAGTACCAGCTGGCTTCGTCTTGAGCTGCAAATGATCAGAAATGAAAGATTTATGTCATTTATGTAGCACTCTGAGGCACAATAGCGACTTTTAGATTTACACGTCGACATAGTGAACTGCTACGTGTGACTTCCTTTTAAGGCATGCAAATCTAAAAGTCCCTAGTGTCTTATGTTGACTCTCTCCCTTCTTGCTTGAATTTTTACCTGCTCCGTGTGGGGTAAATAGTAATGTGGCTCATATAAACCATTATATATATATATATATATACACTTGAAAATACTATAAACAACAATAAAGCAAAATAGTTTTAGGTATGTAGAGCCAATAACATATATTAATGAAACCTTAGGAATCCAGGAAAACACTGTCAGGATTCACTTTTGCTAAGTGCTTCGTTAAAATTTTCTATCACAAATTGTTGAATATACTTACATGACTTTTGCTTGCTATTGTCATCAGATTCTGAGTTGACATCGCTGCCCGACTTTCCATCATGTTGCTTCTGCTGTATCCTCATGAACAGTGCTTTCTGCTTCGCAGGGATCGACGGAAGGATGGACTTGGTTGACTCTGGCTTCAGCCCTGCAGGAGGCTCTTGAGGGGGTGGTGAGTGCTCCGGGGACAGTCCACCCTCGGCAGGTCTGGAAGCACTGGACGGTGGTGAAGGGGCAGGGGCAGGGGCAGGGTCGTTTGGTTGACTGGACTCTTCCATTTCCTCTTGGGGAGGGGATTTACATGTAGTACTGGTGTCTGTTGGAGGGGATGAAATCGAGCTCTTCCTATCTTGGGGATTGAAGTCACTTGAAGAGATTTCTGCAGAACAAAAAGAAGAACAAAAAGAAAAATTAATCTTGTACTTATAATTAAATGCTTACAGGGACATGCCAGTTTATACTGGTTTGTTTATTTAGCCTAGGACAATGGACAAATTCAGTGGTCAACAAATTCACAGGTATTTCCTTAAAAATGTCCTCCTTCATTCGAAATGTACAGTATCTTATTGTCAAGTTGTTTAAATTGTTTAATTTCCTACCATCTTATTCAGCAAGGCTTGGGAACACTCTGCAATCATGCAATGACGTTCATCACATGAACAAATCTCTTGTGGGTGTGAACTCAAAATAATTTAGTGTTCTCTTGTTTCAGTGTTCTATAATCAAAGATTTTAACAGCAAAGAAGTTCTGTAACAGGAGGAGCAAGAGTACTGATACTTCTCAAGATTCTGCACTAGAACAAGTAGAAGAGCTTGATTCTTTACAATCATTTGTAATACAGTCAAACCTGCTTTAGTGACCGCTGTCTACAAAGACCACCTGTCTACAACAAGAATATATGTTTTGTTTCCCTTGAAAATGGTTTCTCATTGAAACATGTACTAAAGGAACCTGTCTACAAAGACCGCTTTTTGTGTTTCCCTTGGGAGGTCGCTGTAGACAGGTTTGACTGTACAATAAAAACAGGCGAACTTAAGATTATCCACTGGCTTACCTTTGTCTGAATTTGCAGAGTTGTCCTCACTTTGAGAGCTAGGCAAAGGTGTAGTATCTGGGCCCCTGTTGAAATCCATTTCCTGTTGCTCTTGCCTCTGTTGAGGAGTAGAGTCCTGTTTCTGGTCCTGGTCCTGGTCGTGGTTCGTTCGTGCCAGAGACACAAACTGATTGACCATCTCATAGGAGTCCTCGTACTGATCCTGGTCCTGCTGCTGATACTGGTTCTGCTGATACTGGTCCTGTTGATACTGATCCTGGTATCGACCAGGTCCCTGGTGGTCCTGGAACTGTTCTTGGTGGTCCTGGAATTGTTCTTGATAGTCTCCTTGAGGTGGACCATGGTGCTGGGGCTCGGCATATTCAGGATTTTCGGCTCCATAAAAGGACATCCTTGAGGGAACATTGGGAAGTTGAAAGATAGATATATCTTTATTAATAGATTGTTGTTCTAGTTTAGTTTCGTTTTAGCACTTGTCCTGTTGTCATTAAATTTGTAATATTAAAATAAGATTTCCATGTGCAGTGTTTTGTGTAAGAATCCTACAGCATGTTAACTTTTGGTCACTTATGAAGCAATTTCCTGCCATTTAAAATTCCTCACTAAGTGTCAAATGGCTGCCTTTCCAAACAAAATTTGAGTAAATTTACTTGTTTGGAATATCAGTATCATAGGAACACAAGCACTTCCAACCACAAAACAATGAATATATTACAGATGCTATTATAGGAAAAGTTACAGCCAAGTGAAGAAAAGAATACAAGAAGGCAAAGAGCAAATTAGCTCTGGGAAGCTTGGGAATACTGAAAATAGAGTATATATTTTCAAAATGAACAAATCTTTGTACATTATTTTTGTAAAAAAGTGAGAATTCAAATTTAATTTCTGTAGGACTTTATTTTCATTTGCAAAACTATCACATTGAAATGCACAACCCATTTATACATTACCAAAATTTACCTCAACATTATTACGCCTAAATAACAGTAAAATAATCCCTCTCACTCAGGCACAAAATTTTGTTAATTTTGAAAGATATACTATTAAAGGCACTAGAAAATAATACCTAATTTCTAAAATGGTAAATTTCAAAAAGAGCTCCAGGGGACAAGTAATATTGTTTGAACTAAAAGGACAAACACTTTTGTTGCTTTGTTCACCTCCCTGTAAGGCTGGGTGTTTGCCACACATACATTTTTTTGGAACAAAACAATAGGCAGCAAAGAAGGGAAGGATTGTTTTGTGCAACACAATGGCTTTGCAAATTGCCTGTGACAACCCTTGTAACACGCAGTATAGATTCATCATGCATTGTAAAGTGTATACAATAATCATTTTGAAGCCTTTTGCATGTCCACACCATGATAAATACAATGTGGCTCAGAGAGATGATTAATTGAGTGGCATATAAAGAGTTAAGATGGTAGGGTGAAGATAGATACTCACTGTCTGGGTGCGTTATCTTGAGGAGGTTCAACGTCTATATCCAGCAGAGACGGTATGTGACTTGTATCGCTAGGGGTGGGTAGGAGACCCTTGGTCTTGGACGGAGAGCGGGGGCGCTCTTCGTACTCTTCAAACGAGGTCAGGGACTGAAATGAGAGATTTTCAAATAGTTATGTATATGTTCATACCGGTATAACCAAAATCATGAATTACCAAGAGAAAATATGTATCTTTCCAGTAAACAAGGGGGAAAAGGGCTCATTTAAGGCCTGTCTGCACTATTTTGGCAAGGGGAATTAGACCTCCCTGCAAGGTCACTGACAGTTGGTTATCTCATCAAATCAGCTCTCAATTAACATAAGAAAAAGGGGGTAATGGGGGACCAACAGGCATCGATTAGGCATTGTTTGCAAGTAGCTATAAGTAGTGAAGTGGGGCTTTAAACATTTATTAAACCAAGCAGTCTGAGGTATGAAATAGAAGAAACTGTAGAGTCTGATACATAAATATATGAATAACATAACAAAAAAAGAATAAGTGTGCTACATCAAATTATTACACATTATCAATTTAAAGGCATAGTTTAACAATGCTCAATCTGAGATGAATGGCCCTACATGTTATCAGTGTCTGTGATATGGTGTAATATTGAAGCCCTAAAAAATTGCGCTTCAAAATGAAGTGCCTCATAAAGGTATAAATCTTTGAGTGACCGGTATTACCATACTCATTTTTCCCAATAGACTGTAGTGTTATAAAAACCGTTATCAATTTAGTAGGACGCCTACCTTATCCAGGAGCATCTTTGTGTGAGGGTTGAGAGGTCCGTGGGAGAAGCGGCATTTGTCGCCTTGGAAGCATTCAGATCCAGAGTGATAGTACTTGCACGGGAACTCACGTAGATTGGGAGTTAAGGTAGGTACATCAGGAGCATGAAGGAGGGCACTCTTTGGTAAATAGGCCCATCGAAGAATGGTCTTATCAGGACCAGGGGTGGTATAGAAATGGTACCCTGGTCCTGGTCTATCAGGGTCTATGGCTTTGGGATCAATGTCAATGTCACCTGGTTTGGATTCTTGCACAGGGACCCACATCCCTAGACCAGATTCATCCAAGTCCACCTCCTCTTTCTTTTTCTTATCTTTTAACTTTGTCATTTCATAACGGACCCAATACTCTGCAAATTCCAGAGCATCTAAATACATATTAGAGGTATCTGCACGGAACCAGGACCCAACAGGCGTGTCTAGTTCCTGGACCAGATCAGGACGATAGGCTAACTGGTCAGGTGTCATCCAACACCAAAGTCTCTTTTGAATCTCTAAATCTTCTTTGGTTGGGACCCATGGGGGTAGACCAGGCTCTGGCCATAGGTCCTGGTCTAAGTCACTAGCCAGGTCCATATCAGACTCGGCATGAACCTTCCTCTCTATCTTGTCCATCCTCTCTCCTCTTCTCCAATTATCGTTATCGTTGGCGACTTCGTCCTCTGAATTTTGCGGACTACGGTTATCATGGCTACAGTCCCAAAGAGACAACAGGGGACCAAGTTAAGGAAACGTGATATTTAGAGAACTAGTAATTTACTTTGTCTCCACCGTATCATTCCACATTCATAGGTTAATTATCAATTAATTATTTCTCTGAAATTACAAATTGAACAGCGTGGAAACTATAAAACTAAAAGGAAAAGATCAATAAATTGCTTCTCTCCTACCCTAAAAGCTACATGTATATAGATCAAACTTTCCAAATAGAAGTACCAAACTACATGTGCATGTCTCTTCAACGTTTTGAAGTGACTCTAAGCTAAAACCTTCCTTTTAGAACAATACCGCTGGTCCCTTGTGTCTTAAAGAATTTTTTCCAAAAATAACTCATTCTCTGATCAAAGCCGTTGCAAAATGAAATCATTTTTTTTAGAAAATAAAAACAGTTAAGATCAGCAGCCCCTTTGTGACGCGAATCCCATTGAAGGGTTTCCATTTAAGTCGTTCTTGAAGGTAATATGTCTGGAGAGAGGAGAGTGGTAGGAGAGAGGCAAGTTGACGCAACTTGCTGCAATAACATGGCAAGTTATTGCAGCAAGAAACACAGAGCCTATCTGGCAAAAAGTAAATAAAAATGGAATACAACCTGACAAAATTATCAATTTTAGTCTTAGTATGACAAAGACATGAATGAAGTTAGTAATGGAAAGAGCATCACATTTTATTTTATTCTTTTCTAGATGGGATGAATGTGGTGTATGGTGCAGTTACACAAAGCCATTTGACGTTTGTTAGTCTCTTATACAGTAATTGTATATCCATTAGAATTTATATTTGACAGCAAAACCTTAATATCACAGAGGCCTTTAAATCACAACAGAGATTAAATATCAAATGAAAAAACAATCTTTCAAACTCAAGGCAAAAATTAATTTAGCAAAATATTATCAATTGTGATGCTCTTTTGGCCTTCCATAAATTCTGGCGATTCACTCTGATGAGTGAAAGATAATAAGCTTTAATATGTTTGTATCTATTGCTTATTCTCTGATTTTGTAGTACCAATCATCTCTTTATTTTGACTGGGTCCCGTCTTATAAAGATTTGTGGTTGATCGAAATCAATCGAAAGTCCTCCAATCAATCGCAACTTTGCAGTCTCCTATCTCTCATGTGCAAAGTTGGGATTGATATAAATCGCAAATGACTTGTGATTTATATCAACCCTTTATAAGACGAGACCCTTGAAACAAATTTAAATGAATAAATAAAAGAAAGGATATCATGCATGTACAGGCAAGTGTCTCCTTTATTGCAGAAGCCGCTGACGTAGAATTTACAGAGTTCCTGCTTCCGTTGCTGCGTCAGATCATGGCTGTAAGTACAGTTCTCGCCCTGCAATGAAAAACAAATGAATATGATACAATTAATTAGCTTCATAGTTTCATGGAAGGGCCTTTGCTTTCATCTGGAAATAACTACCCTTTAATAATAATAATAATTTCAAGCTCAATTTACAGATGGACCCCATATTTGTGGAAACACCCATGCTTGGAATTAAGTAAGCACGTACATTTGTAAGTAAGTATAGGTAGGTAAGTTAGGTATATAATTAAGTAAGAGAGAGTTAAGGACTGACCTTCTTGCAGCTTCCTTCAAGGTAAAATTTAAAAATGGACTCCATATTTATGGAAACACCCATGCATGGATTTAAGTAAGTATGTACATGTGTAAGTAAGTAGGTTGGTAAGTTAAGGAGTTATTACACTCCTTGAATAGGTAAAGTATAATAAAGTAAGAGAGAGATAAGAGACTGACCTTCTTGCAGCGTCCCTCAAGGTAAAATTTACAGATGAGATGAAGCATCATCTTTTGCTCTCCGCCTCTGGGTTCCTTGGGTGGTTTGGGTCCGATAGCACCACGCCCTCGACCTTTCCCTTTCAGCTTGGCTGCCTGAGCTATCTTCTTCAGCTTCTCCTGGATGAAACTCTAGAACGCATAAAACAAGCATCAGGAAAAAATTATTAAGTCACGAATAGATACTTTTATTTATTTATTTCACTCAACAACAAAAAAATGAACATGTACATCATTTAAGAAATAGTGAAATCAGACAACTCAAAACAATAAAATAAAAGACAGCATTTACGGCATATAAATCATTTAAATATAGAGCCAAAAAATTTAACAAAAAAAAAAAAAAAAATTAAATAGAGAACAGGTCGAGTGAGGAGTCTGAGGACCTTCAAAATTAGGAAACAGTCATTTTGTATACTTTTTACACAGAATTTTCCAGAAAAATAAAGGAATCTAGGGTTCATAACGTTAGTTTGAGGGAAAAAAAGTAAGAAATCATTCCTCCAAAATTGGAATGGTTGGCAGCTATACCTGGGGGATGTTTCACAAAGATTCTAAGTCGGACTCAACTCTAAGTTGAACTTAAAGTTATGAAGAAAAATTTGTAGCCTTAAAATAAGATATATTCAAAAGCGAAAAATCAAGTATTTTAGACTTTCCATAAATTCCACATCAAGAACATGAAATCTCCCATGATAATAGAAATATGAATGATTTGAATCAACATTTTATGTCTTTTAAAAACATTTTACAAAATATTTTCAAGGATGCTAATGGCTTTCCATAACTTTTAAGTCCAACTTAGAGATAAGTTTGACTTAGGATATTTGTGAAACACCTCCCAGGGGTGATAGTGAGCACTAAAAAAAAGAAAAAAAGAAAAAAGGTTTTTCCCCCTCAACCACGCCCCCCTCGAGTAAAAAAAGAAAAAGAGGATTCGGGGGGGGGGGGGGGGGGGGGGGGGGGAAACGACATCTGACAACAATCGCCCCCTTATGAGTAAGAAAATTGGGGTAAATTTGGGAAAAATAGAGACAATATTAAAGGGAAAAATCTGGAGAAGAAAAAAAAAATCAAAAAAAAATCAGGAAACCAATTTAAATCGGTTAATTATTAGGCTACTGTAAGTTGTTAATGATATCAAAGTTTTATGACACCGGTCCCTGTACTCACATTTTTGGCACCCTGGGGTGGCTTGCCTCTGCCTCTACCCCTGCCACGCCCTCTGGGTGCACCCCCCATATGGGTGTGCATCTCCTCCTCGGATTCATCCTCTACAAACCTGGGTTTTTTAAAATATAGATTCAAATCAATTCAATTCATATTTATTTCTTTTCCAACAGAAAGATAAACAAAGATATTACACTTATTTCATACATAATTCTTTTTTTCTGGTAACTATACAAATACACTTTGCACATAATAAAATTATTGCCAGAAGTTCTTAATTTCTGAGGAAAGGGGGGGGGGGGGGATCCACTAAAGATTATATCTTCTCACACTTAATAGATCAATCTCTACGACTCCCGAGATAATAAAGTTCTGAGAAGATGAAAACTTTATCTATCATGAATAATCAATTTTTCCAATATCACTTTATAATGAAAAGATGTGAGACAAAATTATTCTAACTTCATGGGCAACAGTTTATAAGGACAAATTATTGGATGAGTGATGCCATCACGAAATAATGAAGGATAGCATCAAGAAAATGAATTTCAAGAGTATGGGTTGTATATCAAGTTTAACAATAACAAGAATTATGTACTGCTGGGTATCGTTTATAAAACATGCCCTAGACTGTACAATATAAATAGAAACGTGAACCATTCGATCCACAGTCCGGTAACGTATCCACGAGCCAAGGACAACTCCACATTAAGAACAGTAACCTGATCTCTAGAACCAACATTTGCTTTTCCGCAGGAAATTGCCCCAAGTATGAATGGTTTCCACTCACCCTTCTTGATGCGCTTTGTACTTCCTCATCTCTTCCTCCCACGAGTCCGCTCCAGAGCTCCTGTATCCTCCCTCCTCCTCCTCCTCCATGCCTCCTTGCATCCCCCACATCTCTCCTCTCCCCGGTGCCCCCCTCCTCTCACCACGCCCTCTCCTCCCTCGCCCCCGCCCTCTCCCCCTCCCTCTACTGGTCCTCATCTCGTCATCTAGATCGTCTCCTCCGTCTTCGTTCCAGACTTCCGCTTCGTCCGGCTCGGAACGCCCCCTCCTACCTCTCCCCCTTCCCCTCCCCCTCCCTCTACCCATCCTCATCTCGTCATCAATATCCTCTCCTCCTCCTTCGTTCCAGACTTCCGATTCGTCCGGCTCTGAAGGGTGTCTTCTTTCTTTGTGGACGGAGCGTCTCTTGCGTGGGGGGACTCGCCCTCCATCATCTTCCATCTGGACTCTACCTTCTTCTTCTGGACTCTGTTAATGTACAGATAAAAATAAAATATACATTTAATTTTGTTTTCCTGTGATCTCTGGAATAAAAGGCAGACTTGCTGAATTAGGACCTTTATTGAATACTTTTAGACGTATAAGCTTTCATATCTCACATTCTCAAGAAACATAAATTAGGACAAATAATTTGTTCACACATTAAACAAATTACCAAATATTGTAAGGGTATGAATAATTGAATTGTTATCTGTAATAACAAGACAAGTGATTGACAGCTGTTTTTTTTTAAGGAAGAAGGTTCTTACTCCATTTTCTTCTTCGCTAGAGTGATGCCTCTTTCGCCTTTTGGATTTCTTGTGATGATGGCGTCTGCTGGTACTGTGCTTCTCTTTCCTTCTCTTCCTTCGCCTCCTCCTTTCCTGATCCTCCTCGTTCTCTTCGTTCCCTTCCTCCTCCTCCTCCACCTCTTCCTCCGCAGCTTCCCGGTGCCTATGACGTCTCCTGCTTTTGCGAGGGCTCGCAAAGACTGTGTGAAAAAAAAGAAAATTGGTCAAGCTTGATATATAGGGGAATACAGTTTTAACTCTAGGAATTTACTCACATTTTATCCACATTATATCTCTCAAAGACCCATCACTCTAGAATTACTGGGAAAGTAAAACAAAATATTTAAAATCTGAATACATACCTTGCTCGTGTTCATCCACTTTTTGCACTTGTTCCTCGTGCCCTGCGCCGTCTTGGTAACCATAGCCACCGTCTCCATCCCTGTACCCCTCCTCCTGCTTCTCCATCTCCTCTGGTTGGTGTGTTCCTTCTACATCTTCATCACTCAGCTCCCCATCTTCTAAGATCTCCCCCTCCTCTTCTGGGTCCCTGTAATAATAATAATAACAATAACAATAATATTAATAATGATAAAAATAGTGCTACTAATAATAGTAGTAATAATAATGATGATGATGGTACCACTACTACTACTACTACTACAACATACTTTTTCTACTTCTACTACTAAGACTACCTACCACTACACTACTACATGTACTTCTACTACTCTCAACTACTACTAGTACTACTACTACTGTTTCTATAACTTCTAATATTAATATTGATATAAACATTTACAATAATAATTAAAAATATTAATAATACTAATACTGTTACTACTACTACTACTAATAATGATTTATTACTTGTAAAGCACATATAATACTTTTTCTGTTGTACGGTATTCAGAATGCTTGATTCGTTCTCTAAAGTGAACAACAGGGCTTTATATAGATCCTATTTTGAAGCAAACATATAGCATACCGTAGTCTATCTTGGTATATTTTATGTGACATTGTAATAAAGTAGGCCTACTACAGGAAGTGAGATAATATGAGTGTTGAAAATGTTATAGAACTGTTTTTTAAGTCGCATCTATGGTTTAAAATTTGTGCCATTTGTACCCAATACAATTCAAAATTTCAAATCCATATTATTTTTTACTGAAAATAAACACAGATTTCTGCGCACTTGATATTAATGTTTAATATTGTATAAAGCCATATATTTGTAGATACTAAGGATTACCCTTTATTTTCAATTAGGGAAACATGGAATATAAGCCCACTTGAGCTAGGATATAAAGCCAATTCATTCAGAACTTTCTCCCCCCTTATTTTCTCTTTATCCTTGCGTTGGATCTTAGAACAGCTGCATGCATCTAAGTGTATTCCAGACTTCTTACAGTACCAGCAGGGTCATTATTCTTTTTCTCTTATTTTTTCTTTGTACAGAGTCTCAATATTTTTCCTACTTCCTCTACATGTTCTTCTTTCTAGTGATCTGAAACGGAATGTCCCCCTATTTCATACCTTTATCAATTAATCCAATAGCTTTCTGTAAATAACAAACATTATTTCTGTTATGTTCACAATTATTTGAGTATATGAATTTCACAAGTATTAAAATAAACAGAAAATTAATAAATGTACATCTTTTTGTTCATACTTTCTAATTGGATCAACCATTCTTAGCAGTGTCAGTGAATCTCCCTATACAATACGTGATAACAATTATGTACTTGAAACAAACACATGTTTTTCTCAAACTGAAATGATCGAAGGTCAAATTCACTTTTGCAAAAATCCTTCTTTTCCGGCCCCTTTTAACAAAATCATGATTGCAGCCAATAAGTGACAGAACAACTGCTTTGATAGATGACTGTGTTAGGCCAGTTAGGGGCACATACTTCATATTGAAAAAGATGCTATTCAGAGATAAAGTCAAAGAGTATTTACTGAAATTTTGAAATCCCACTTTTGAAGTAACATATTTGTATTCCTGCACTTCAGTTTTCATGTCTTGGCGCACTGTTTTATACACAGTGAAGACAAAAGTGCCAAGTGGTATATATTTCAATGAAAACAAATGATGGGATCATCATTCACTGATAGAAAGATATTAATATGTCAAGGTGCAAAATGAGCCTGTATGTACAGTATGTGGGGACTTGTACATACTGTATTGTATAACTCTCATATTTATAAATTTATAAATTCATTTATTTTCTGCTTTGTTTTCTCCCTCCCTTTTAAGGGGGATTGGGGAGGGGCGGAGGGAGATGCTTGTTTATGTATCATTTCATTGAGTTCATGAAGTGAAACTTAAAAACAATGTGAAAGAGCAAGGATGATGGAAAAAAGGAGAGGTAAAGGTAAATGATTTTAGTAAAATAAATAACAAATAAAGATAGGATTTACATTACAAGTTTTTTTGATAGAAAGAAACAAAGATATACAAAATGGCATGGGAAGGGGGGGGGGCAAACTGGTAATGAAAAGGAAGGCAAAGTAATTAAAGAATAATACACAGATTTGAGAAGAGATAAGTTAGGAGTGTGTGCAATGTGGGAAAAGAGGGGCGGGGGGGGGGGGGGGGGGAGGGGGGAGTGTATAAATTAGGCCCTATATATGGTATAAGTTGTGTCCCCCCTTTTTTTTAAACTTCAGAGTATACATGTGTATTACTATAGCTAACATTATTGTACAATATTAATATGCGGTATATATTTTTGCAATCTTAAATGTAACTACCGGTACATAAAATAATAATTTATAAAAAAGCAAACAAATATGTAACAATATTTAAAAGAACTCTCTATCTGCAGTACGTGCTGGGGGGAAATAAAAAATATGTTCAGAGAAACTTAGCTGTCAATCATAATGCCTTTAGCTATATATCCCTATAATATATCAAACTCCATAATATGACTAAGCTGTCATTTGAGCAAATATAATGTACAGATCATTATTACTGCAGGCTAGTTCCTGTTTGACAAGGACTTTCTGCACTACATTGTACACAAGTATTACACCAGAATAAGAAATATGTAGCTGGATATTGAATAAGAATAAGGTGTATAAATAGCTATCCAATCAGGATTTGCCAATAATCTACATATTCATGAGCTACCATCCCTTGGCATATTCCACTCCATGAAAAGGGGATTCATTCTTCATGTCATGAGGGACACTGTTTAGATGTAAACAACTTGCCCAAATCAAGATGTACATGTATGTGAAAGACATTTTAATGAGGGGAAGGGAACTTTCATTTTGGATTATTTGTTTCAATTGATGAACTACATCAGTTTTAATGTGTAATTCATATATTTTTTCTAGAAAATATTTTTGAATATGGGATATAGTATATATGTCTGTAAATGTGTAACTACTAACTATATAGTCTCATAGTCATACACAACATTTCTTGAATACTATAGGGGTCACCAATATTTCCTTACAATAATGTATGTAACCAAGAATAAGTCATTTAAGAAACCCCACATGTATGAGATAGGAAATAATAAGTCATTTAAGAAACCCCACATGTATGAGATAGGAAATAATTTGAGAGGGTATATAGGCAGATGATTTGTTGCAGAAAAAAGTAGAAAACAAAAGGGGGATTGATAAACTGAAAAACAAAAATGGAAACCCCATATTTGGGGCAAATACCTTTTGAAGGGGTATCAATTAGGTATCAATTCATTTTTTTTCATGAAGCATATGACTTTCTTCATCATGCATACTCTTTTAGTCATATACTTGGGGTACAGGGATCGAGATGTGAACTATAGGTGACTTCAAACATGAAGTACTCGTAATATATATAATCATGCCTTTATTTCTGGAGAGGGGGCCAGGGGTATTTGTATCTTCATCTCATGAAAAAAAAACGCTCATAAAAGATGCTGAAAATGGAGATAATTGAGTTAATCAGATTATGACCGATTTTTTTTTTTTATGGGGGGGGGGGGGGGGGGGGATGGAAAACCTGAAGCTGAGGATCACACACCCCCCAAAATAATATGACTAGGGTCTACTATAAAAAAGTACCATGGTAACCATGGTTTTTTTGTCCAAAATACAATCCACATGGTGTATCAAACAATGAAATTCATTGTTTGACGACCCTATGTTTAACATTGTTTGATACCATAGTAACCATATGGATGGTAATGGTTACCATGGTACTTTTTTGTAACCCCCCCCAAACAAATATAATTATGTACAAAAATACTAATATTATGCATTTTCCTCTTTTTCTTTTAACTTTATACCTTTCAATGGTTTTTTCAAGAACAAAATTATTGAAAACCCCCATGTGTAGTTGTTGTCATGACTCGAGAGTTGGCCATGATATGCCACTGAATATTGTCAAGAATTACACTAGAAAATCAGTTGCATAATACACGACAGCCACAGAAAAAAAGAAGTATCACTCACACATAGGCCTACTCATCTGCAACATTTTCACAATCACATAAAGTTATCTAGCAATTATTTCTAGCGAAAGAAAGGGAAGGAATTATAGAGGAGAAGGAAAGTTGATATGTAACATGCAAGCTTAGTTGCCAACTTACAGCGTCTACAATTTCTACTTTATACACAAAGTGTAGATAGCTACTTGAGATAAATACCTCAAGCTTAGTTATTAGTGGAATGTTCTGTGGATTTCAACAACTTTTTACGCTTTAAGTTCTCGCACATGCAGGGCCTATAAATAATTCTGCTCATGTTTTTATTCATTTTATATAATCAGGAGTCTGCATGTAAGACTATCCATGTATCTTTGCATTTTCTCCCCCTCCCCATTAAAAAAAAAAAAACCCTGCATAAACAAGAGTTGAACTTGAAGATAAAAGCAAAGACACTCTATCGAAGTCATGTGTAGTCTGAATCCTCAAGACATCTAGACCCCAAAGCTCAATTAGATCTAAATATCAATTTTATCTGGCACAATCCAAAAATTAGAAATTGAAAACAATACTTTTCAAATGCCATAACTTTTAAATAATCATGCCATGGTCCTATAGATTAAATGATACAGCGAGCAGGAAACTTTGAGGGGAAATTATTATTCAATTAAAAACTAATCAACAAGACTGAAAATGTAGACTAGCTGAAGTTATTACTGATTGAATGATCAATCAAAATTGCTGAAATTAAATGGCCCAAAGTAATTTTGTCTTGAAAAATTTAGGACAACCTTTTTCTCCCTAAAAAGAAAGGAATCCATCAGTCTCACCATCAGTAACCACATGTGAAAGCCAGCTTAACAAAATGGAATTGTTCAATGTAGATTCACATTTTGTTTGGCCTCGCTCGGTCAAGTCGTATTTGCCTGAAACGGCGTCTGGACAAGACCATGACAAGACTAACTTCAGTTATCTTTTCTTCGTTGAAACGTGGCGTGGGTCAACGAACTTTTATCACATCATGCACAGTGACTAGAGTAGTCTACAATACAGACATGGGGATGAAAGGGGGTGGATAAGAATAAAACTCGCTAAAAACTCCCCGAAGTGGGGACCCAAAAATAAACTCTTCTTTCTTTAGAAGAAATCGAAAAGTTATTTTTCTATTCCTACAACCTGCCCAACTTGAACCTGCTGCGAGAAGATATTTAAGGAAATTGAGCTGGGTTAGCGAAGATCCTCAACAGTTTACGCCGCACATCAGTCATCCTGTACATGATAACCACACCGGTAGCTGCAGGATCCCTCCACCAACTATACACCCTGAGCATCCCTCTCCCCGAATGGACCGATCCAAGCCAGGCGGGAAGAAAATGACGTCACGCGAATAAATTATGCAAATGAGAAAACGGCGTCTCTGGGCGTTGTACGAAGAAAAATTGACGATTATTCAGACTTAAAATCCACAGAACATCACCAATTAACTACACTTTTGTGTATGTACTTACGCTACACAAAATATGTGATACAAATATTATTTTGAGAATAGCTACTCGACCTTTCTGAGCCTTCATTTAGGCTTTCTTTGTTTTCACTGGACACGAGAGGCGGGGGTGTTTCAAACAGGGTTTCAAGCGCCATTTTTAGACGTTTTCCCGTTTGTTTCCTCGATTTTTCCTCGTCAATGTGTTCTATACAATGTTGTTAAGGTAATGATTACATTTCACAGCATTTTCGCATCCATTTCACGACGAATCCATTCTTTCATTTACAGATGTGCAGATTTGTCTCTTTCGCAGAATGAAAAACATGGCGTACTGAAATTCTGAAGATGACGTCACAAGCATCAACTATGGTAGCCTCAAAAAAAGAAAATTACTAGATGAAGTTCGCGAAGGTCATTCAATTTACTTATCTAGGAAGAATTTTAGTGAAATGTGTATTTTTGTATTGAATAGAAAATAATATTTATGACAAATATTACCCTGCCTCCAATAGACATTCTTATCTTCTTTGGTTTTTTAAAACATTATTTATGCACATTAAAGACGTACGTACGCGCGCGTAAGAGATCACCGCAACGGGCGCGATTTACACATAGGTTTTGTATTGAAAAGCGTACGCGCGTGCACGCACATGCTCCATACATGTTTTGAGTTCGCTAGCTAGCTAGCTGTGCATCAGGAAAGAACTGTGGCAGGCTGTGCAGTGCTAGTGTTATAGTCGCGGTGCTCGAGCTGAACGCAATTCCATAGCTCAATCGCGGGAAAGTTCGGCGGTGCACACAGTCAGCATCGGCTTGGCGAAGCGATCAACTATCCCAGATCCAAGACTAGGTTCGACCTTTCTTTCCACGTAAGCCAGTTTTCCTTATCCCCAAAATTAAAAATTATGGAAATTTATAATCATTATTTTTGAAAAGTGAGGCTTAGCCCATCACATTCACAGCCTTTGGCTTTGCATACAGTAAATTCTGGATTGAAATTTGAATTGCATGCCCATCTTTTTTTGTCAAATGCCATCCCAAATTTCAACTTTACTTTCACTCAGTTCGTGTCAATTGATGTGATTGACGCAACTTGTTAGAAAGAACAATGTGAACATGGACAGTGGCAGTTGAGCTTGAGGGTAGTAATGAGATGGGGGGGGGGGGGGGGGGGGGGTGGTTGTGTGTCCGGACGCTTGAAGTTGAGGCCTTGTTGTTAAAAATATTAAAGCAGTCACTTTTGTCTTTTGTTTTGCCTTTTTTGGTCTTTGAGTTGCACAATATTTGTATCAAAGATCACTCGCCATCATATTCATATTCATGTTCTGTATGATACGATATTGTCTAGATCCTAATTCTAACAAGTAACAATTGATCTAGATCTAGGCATAGACTACAGTACATTTGTAGGTGGTCAAACTCAAAGATTTCTGAAATATTGGCTATTGCATGTAAACTTACCTGTGTAACTTGAATGTTTAAATGTACTGTCCGGATACACAACCTGTCTTGACGCACACGCACAATGCAATGTCTGGGTAGGGTCTGTACATTTTCATGTTTCCTTTTGTATTTCAGATCTCTACAAGAGAAGCCCTTGGTGATTTGATAGGTGATTATCTTTCACCATGTCTGATAGCGAGAACAGCATATTCTCTGAGGAGGAGGAGGGAGACGAGAGCTTTCAGAAAGACAGTGATGCAGAGGTACGTATGAAAAACTGACATTGACAATGACATACATTCACATACATCAACTTTAGAATACCCCGGCACAAAACATGACTAAACGTTAGTAGGGTACCAAATGCTTCACCAATGAAGCTAAATCTCGAGACTTACCTGTAAGCTTTTTATTTTAAGTAACACTAAAATATGGCTAATCCTAACCCTACGGCTTTGATGTTTATGTACATTAACCTTATTGGTGGTGTATTCTAAAGTTAAGCCAATAATAATTGTAATGATAATAATTGGGTCTTATTTTCCCAGGGTTACAACATCAGTATCAATACTGCTCTTCCTACAGGACCTACAATTATTGAATTATTAATTGACCTGGGTTGAGAGGAACAAATGCGAGCAAAATAACTTTAATAATAATAATAATAATAATTACAGTGCTTATATAGCGCCTAACACTTACTTTGTCAGAAGTCTCTAAGCGCTCTACAATAATGCAGCATAATTACCCTGGCTTTAGCAGTGCAGCTGTTACGCGCGCTGCATTTCAAGGAATAAATTCCTACCAGGTACCCATTTACTTCACCTGGGTGGAGTGTGGCAAATGTAGATCAATGTCTTGCCAAAGGACATTAGTGCAGCGGCAGGACTCGAACCGCAGACCTTGTGAACTTTACCATTGTTCCACATTTTGTGATAGATTCCCAGTATCTTATTCCAATTTTTGTAAGATTAAGGAGAAATTCAAGGTTCCATGTTACTTGATCTTTCATAATTTCTCTGTATTGAAGCTGCTATTGGGACAAGTACAGTCTTTCATGATAACATTTCGTTTGTTTTCAGAGGCTAAAAATGCACTGCCTGGTATATCACTGATCCCCCGTCAATTGTCTCAATGTTCTGTAATTTTGAACTGCTTTTCATTTCAAAACATGAGAAAAAGAAGAAGAGAAGAACAAACTAAAAAGAAGGAAGAAAATAGGGTGGGTTGTGGAAAGCGACTTAGGAGGGAGGGGACAATAAATTAGGAACCAATTTCCTTTGGCTTTAATCATGGAAATAAAAATGTTGTTCAACAAGTTGCCATCTAAAGGCATTATTTTAGTCAGATCCCTCACTTGATTCATAGAGCGGTGGATACATAGTATGTACATGTATTACATACCAAGTTTAGAACAAGGTCTCATGCCACGGATGTGTCCATGAAACAAATTGTTAAAAGAAAAAGTTCAACCTTTATCGTCAACTTTCAACAAACCCTTGAAACTATGTTCCAAAAGTCTAGCTCCTCTTTTTTTATTTAATGATAATGACGGGACTATGAGGATGAGTAAATGTCCAGACGAATTTGTTGACAATGTTTTCAGTACAGTATTTCATCCAGGAACCTTTGTGTTTAGCATCTCAAAGTGAAATACAATTGTTGTTGACTAGTGCTATCATAATGCACAATTAAAGGGATCGTTTAACAATGTTAAATCTGAGATACACGGCCCTACGTGTTATCAGTGTCTGTGATATGGTGTAATATTGAAGCCCTAAAAAAATTGCGCTTCAAAATGACCAAGAAGTGCCTCAAAAAAGTAAAATTCTTTGAGTGACCGGTTTTACCATACTCGTTTCCCCCAATAGACTGTAGTGTTATGAAAACCGTCAGGCGAACGGTTTTCAAAATTTGTAATTTCAATCATAAATATCTTGATAATCAGTAAATCAATCAGCTTGTAAAAGTCATGGGGTTCCTGACTGACCTAAAGGTTTATAATTATCATTGCATCATGAGCTAAATCCAGAATTTTATTTCAGAATCTGAGACAAAGTTACCGGATCCCTTTAAAGGACAAGTCCACTCGAAAAATAACTTACTTTCAATAAAAGCAGAAAAATCAGACAAACCGATCACAAAAGGTTTGAGCTGAATCGGATAACTAATAAGAAAGTTATGAATTTTTGAAAAAGTTTGCAAAACTGTAGAACAATGAGAATCACAACACAAATTGCCAAGATGGTTATCAGTTTGTGACGTCATGTCCTCACAACTTATCAATTGCTTTATATAGCTTAATCACATTAATTTCCCTTTTTATCCCCAAAACTTGATTTCCCCATGCCTTTTCCCAGGTTATATGACTTGCATCATATTGCATGCATGACATTTCTAAAAAACTTGTATGAATATTGAAGAATTGATACTATTTTCTGAATATTGTTCATTCATAATTATTGATTTTTATATAAATAGTTTATCAAAATTCAATTTTTCATGATTTAACTGGAAAAAATTACTCTTTTTTTGTGCATCCACACAAAAACACATGACTAACAATCTAACTTGGATGCTGGTGTGAAGAAATAAGATTCTTAGGGTGAAAATAGGAAATTTATATTATCAATATAAAGAAAATAATTAGTGGATAGTGAGGACCATACGTCACAGACTCATGAGTGAGTTGCCAATTTGTGTAGTGATTTTCAAAGTATTTCATGTCATTAAACATTCATAACTTTCTTATTAGTTATCCGATTTTGCTCAAACTTTTTTTGATTGGTTTGTCTGATTTTTTTTGTTCTATTTAAAGTAAGTTATTTTTGGAGTGGACTTGGGCTTTAAGAAAAGTAGTAATTACAGTTATAGTTACCTATGCATAACTCAAAGTTACCAAATTCTCCCTAAGTCTGATCAGTATTTGGAACAAATATGCAGAACATGTAATATTTATACTTCCTACATGTAGTAGAATGTTGCATAAGTCAAACTTTTGTTGTTGAGGTCCCAACAGATTTGACTTAAAGTTATGCTGAGTCAACTGTACATAAGAATATTGTAAGAATAATATGATATCTACACCATATGGCTTCAAATTATATTCTGTGGAGGATGGGTGCATGCGAGTGAGGTGCGATTGCTCAGATTTCTCATAACTGGGAGTTCCTGGGTTTGAAACCAATTCAAAGCGCTGCTGCCCTTTGGTGAGGCAGTAATCCTCATTACCAAGTCCCTCGGAGAGGACTTAGAGCTGTCTGTCCCCTGGTTGCTTACTTTCAAGCTTACACATGCTAAAATAATTGCAGTCAGGTTAAACAAACCAACCTTTATCATCCAGGCAGCAGTGTAATAGAAACACAAGGGTGTGTACAGCAAAAGAATGAACCAGCATATTTTATCAAGATTTGCGACTGATCTGAATTGATAGTAAGGCGATATCAATTGCCACTCTGAAATAAAAAGAGCAAAGATAACAGGGCCCCATCTTACAAAGTTGCGATTGATCCAATTTGATCGCAAGTTTGCAGTCTCCTATCTCTTATGTACATAGTTGCGATTGATATCGATCGCAAATAAGTTACAATTATTATCAACTCTTTGTAATACAGGGCCCAGGTTTACAATTGATCAGAGGCCTTACGATCAGTGAGGATCAATCACAACTCATTATGAGATAGGGCCCATGTACATGTTTGTGACATTATATCATCCCAGTTCACTTATTCTCATGGAATGTTCCATTCTGTAGGAGGGTAGTCCAGCAGGAAGCGCCGATGAAGCTGAGGAGGGTGAAGAGGCCGATGACGGCGACGAGGAACCGGAGGATGGTGAAGACTTGATGAGCGAACCGCGCAGTGAGGAGGACGAAGAGGAGGAGGAAGATGATGAAGATGTCGATCGCAGGAAGAAACCAAAGAAGAGGAAGGTTGAGAGCTTTATCATTGATGAGGCTGGTGAGTTGAAGATAACCTTTATGATCATAATTATACTTAGTTTCATAAAGGCAACCTTTACAGAAGAAGAAAAGTGTTGAACACTTTTATTGCCCTTACTGATGAGCATTCAGGTTTAGTCCTACTAAGTACTGTACCCATTTCCTGCAACTTAGCGGAGAAATCTTTACAACCATTGAATCTTTCCCAGGAAGCCAAACATTAATATTACTTCTGCGCCTAAGAATAGTTTATTACAGGGAATAATTTTCCCGGTATCGCATCGCAATTTGCGACGCATTTTCAGCCATTTGCTACACATCTTTTTTTATGAATCGCAATTGCTGCGATGCAAATGCAAAGATACATGTTTAAGGGCGGGCTCATCACACCTCTGTACAAGTGCGAGTAAGTAGCCCGTTTCGCGATCGGAAAGCCTGTAATCTGAATTACTAGGCACAAGTGCGAGTGAGTAACCCGTTTCGCGATCGCCGGCCCTGTAATCAGAATCAGAATACAGGGCCGGCGATCGCGAAACTGGCTACTCACTCGCACTTGTACGGAGGTGTGATGAGCCCGCCCTTAAACATGTGTGTTTCCATTTGCATCGCAGCAATTGCGATTCATGTAAACACAGCGTAACTACTGTGCGTGAAGTATACTGCAGTCACTCTCTAACCGTGAAGCTTATACACATACACCCATTGTCGCACAAGCACATGGCGTGCTACGATCACCTTCTAACCGCGATTGTTGTTTTGAGGCATGGTTCGCGCGATCATTGCACAATGCAATGACAATGCACGTGGGATCTAATTACATGCATTGCATGTGCGCGATGCCTCGTACCTGGGAGTTGTTTGTTTACTGTCACTGCAGCAAGCGGCCATATCCATTTGAGGACTAGAAATGTGAGTACACCCACCCTGTTTAAATGTACCTTGATCTCATTGTAGTGGGCTGAAAATGTGCGCTTTGCTATATGAGAAAAAAATTGCGATACAAATTTATCCAACTGCTATGCAAAAATTATTTTGTTTAGCAGTTTTGCTATGCAATTTTTTTGCTGAAAATTATTCCCTGTATTAGATCGATGGCGCATAACAAATGCCCATATGAACGTTGTACTTATACCAGTTTCTTATTTTCCCCATTTCCATCTTTCTCTGCATGAACCAGACGTCGATGATGACTACGGGGATGATGATGAGGAAGAATGGGAGGATGGAGCCGAAGCGCTGATCAACAATGTTCAAACAGATTACGATGACAGGGATCAGCATGGCGCTAGACGGCTTACTCAGTTATTCAGGTATTTATAATCAAGAAAATAATACAAAGAAGTATATTGTGCTTTCAATTATGTTTATAATTTTGTTAACATTGCTAATTTGGCAATAATTATGATTAAGTTTAATTTTTTTAATAATTGATAATTGGTGAGTGATAAATTTACTTATTTTTGATCATCAAAAGTAGAAATACATTTTTCCACCATCAAAACAAGGTAATGCTCGGGGACCAGCATGAACAACCCGATCATACAAAAAGAAACCCGACCAGGTGAACACAAGCAGACTTCAGCTAAAGGGAATAAAGACTGCTCCCCGAATCCCATGCGCCGCATTCTTTGAGCAATAGATGGCAACGAATATTCAGAAACTGTTATGAATCTACATCAAAACTTCAAAGTTCGAGCAAGGATAAAAAAGATCATGTCATTTTCATACATATAATTTATAATCTTTTTTGTAAATGTAAATCTGTTTTTGTATATATGGAATAAATAAACATAAAATAAAATCTTATTCAATATATGCAATGTCTTTCTCTCTGTGTTGTAGCACCCAAAAAGAGGATGAGTTAGAGGAGTATTACAAGAGAAAGTACGCTGAGGGTACGAGTACGTCATACCGAGATGAAGATGAGCTACCCGACTCTATTACACAGCAAGGACTCCTCCCTGGTGTAAAGTAAGTACTGTACAAAGTCTATGAAGGGGTGTTTACACTATTGTGAATTTTACATAAAGAATTTTATCATACAGAGATGAAGATGAGCTACCTGACTCTATTACACAGCAAGGACTCCTCCCTGGTGCGAAGTAAGTACTGTACAAAATCTATGAAGGGGTGTTTACACAATCGCGAATATGACATGAAGAATTGTCGTACGGGTAGTAACTTTAAGTTTTGTGTGATGAGACACATAAGTAGTGGGCTCTCATGGGGAATACAACACCATGTGGGTCTTTACCCAATAACATGTGTTGTCAATCACCAGGATTAGCCCTTAGTTTTATAACCAACAGGCCTTATGTAATGCTCTGCATTTTCCACCAATGCTTTTAGTTGAATAGTTTTACAGAAATTGGCAGAAAATCTGCAGATGATTTGATTTGGATTCTGTGTACCTACAAAGACTGGTGTAATTTTATTTCATCCCATCTCACTGCTTACAGAGACCCCAATCTATGGATGGTCAAATGCACGATTGGTCAGGAGAAAGAGGTCGCAATCCAACTCATGAGGAAGTTCATTGCCTACCAGAATACGGAAGAGGTAATATAATTATGTGCATTTTCTTGTCACCTGTCACAGGTGTGCAATGGATGTGTGTCCTTTCAATATTACAGAATCAAATATTTTCTTAATTTTCTTACTATTTTCTTTCCTCCCTCTTCCTCTCTTTTGTTCTTACTACATGTATATGTTGAAGTACACAATGTGTTTGCTCTGTACAAGATACAAATTCAGAAACGTGTTATTATTGCCCCAGGAATTACAGCTGAAGAGGTATGCAATTTTATCCTAGACAGGGATGTCAGTTTTTAGGCAAAAGCCTGAATTCAGGCCCTGGCAATTTATTTTCAGGCCATATTTTCGGCTTTTTTTATACGAAATAGCTCTTTCTAGGTGATTTTCAGGCCCTCTGATCAATTCTAAGTGGCATCCCTGTCTAGACAGCTTGTGTTCCTGTCAGATATGCTGCCTTTGAAAATTAGGAATTATTTACATCTTCACCATTAACACAACCTATTTTTATTAAATCTCTTTTCTTCTTTTCATGCAGCCTCTTCAAATCAAATCCATCGTGGCTGTTGAGGGGTTAAAGGGCTACGTCTACATCGAGTCTTACAAGCAGACCCATGTGAAGCAAGCCATCAATGGCGTCGGGATGCTGAGGATCGGTCAGTGGACACAGAAGATGGTCCCCATCAAGGAGATGACCGATGTCCTCAAAGTTGTCAAGGAGACTGCCATGCTCAAGGGCAAAGCGTGGGTCAGGCTCAAGTAAGTTTAAAGGCCATCTGTACTAGTGTGGACAGGAGGGATTAGACCACCCAGCGATGTGAGGTCACTGATTGGTGGTTATCTCATCAACTCAGCTCTCAATTAACATAAGAGAAAGAGGATCATGGGGGACCAATGGTCACCAATTAGGCATTGTTTTTCTATATAGAGGGAGCAAGCAGCTACAAGTAGGACAGTGTGGCTTTAGGCGCTATATAAAAGTGGAATATTGTTATTATTATTATTAAGTTTAATTACGTCAGGAACATTGTGGGTGTCCTGATTTTCTGCTGTGTAAAAGTGCCTTCTTTGTTGTCAAAAAAGAAGTTGAAAGGTATTTTTATTATTTTCCTGTTTGTTCACTGTTGTGGTCTAGTGGATATATCGCTTGACTGTGAATCACATGGTTTGCGGTTCGAGTCCCGCCACGGCATCCAAGTCCTTTGGCAAGATATTTTTCTACATTTGCCACTCTCCATCCGGGTGTAGTGAATGGTTACCTGGTAGGAAAACATTCCTTGAATGCTTGAGTGCCTTACCGTGATAAGGCACTCAAGCATTTAAAGCCAGGGTTATAATATGATTGCAGGGCTCTCAAGGAGAACAGGTTTGCAGTTCACATTGAAAGTTCAGAAATCTGTACCCTGTTTTCTTAAAACTTGTTATCAATTAAAAATGCTCAATTTCTATGACAAATTTCTAATCTAATTCAAATATGCTCTCAGTCAATAAAATGCCACGATTTCTGTACATTATAACAGTTATTGTAACTTGTCATTGATAACAAGTTTCATGAAACAGGGCCCTGGTTTTGAAGTATCTGTGTTTCAATTTGTGTTAAATAAATGATAATAATCCCCTCTGAAGGATAAATGAATTTCATACAAAAAAAAATTGACACGTTCAAGAGATCATAGAAGTTCTCATTCTTCATTATTCCACAAATCCTAAATCATTTCCTCTTCCCTTTCTCATGGCCGTTCAGGCGAGGTGTCTACAAAGATGACTTGGGCCAAGTAGACTACATAAATGTATTCAGCTTATTCACAACTTTCCTATTTTTAATCGGATATTGCTCAAACTTTCACTTATTTGTTTCCCCATTCTCCATTATTCAACAAATCCTAAATCATTTCCTCTTCCGTTTCCTATGGGTGTTCAGGAGAGGTGTCTACAAAGATGACCTGGGCCAGGTAGACTACGTGGACCAGACCCAGAACCAGGTCATCCTCAAGCTCCTCCCCCGCATCGATTACAACCGCCCTCGCGGAATTCAACGCACCGCGCAGACTGCGGCCGAGAAGCGGAAGCGACGCCGCCCAGAGCAGAAGCTTTTTGACATAGAGGCCATTCGTAGGATTGGCGGGGATGTCACGTCAGATGGTGATTTCTTAGTGTTTGAAGGAAACAGATACAGCAGGAAGGGCTTCCTCTTTAAGACATTTGCTATGAGTGCTATCGTAAGTAAAATCATTTCTTTGTAGTTTATGGAGGCGCGATAGCTCAGTTGGTAGAGCAGTGGTCTCGTAATTCCGTGACCCAGGTTCGAAACCAAGGTTGCGCTAGGTAAGGCATTAATTCTCATTACAATGTCTTTTGGAGAGGACCTAAGCCGTCGGTCCTCTGGTTGCTTACTAACAAGCATTTATGCTTTCTTAGCAGTCAGGTAAAATAACCACCACTACTACTTCTCATTTCTCATGTTATGGCAAGTTGTACTTGGCTTGTGTAGTGAATCATTGAAGAGCAACAGAGACCTACTTTTGTGTCAAGGCATACTGACGCAATTATTTTGATAATCAAAGTCCTAATACACATTTGTGAATTTTAGGAATGCATATACATGTATTTTGCATATGATTTCATTCTCATTTTATGCCAAGTTATGCTTGACTTGAATCATCAACCAACAACAGAGGTCCACTCTTGTTTAACCCTAATAAGGCCGGGCTATTTGAAGTCTTACTACGGCCGGGGGGGGGGGGGGCCATTATGGCCCCCCCCTAAGATCTCGGCCGTGAAACGGCCGATCTCCGCGAAAATTTGCACGCGTGTCAAGTGAAGTGTATAGAACAATATGATAATTTCAATTTTTTGAAAAAAATCCCTAATTTGCATATTTATGGTAATTTATGCAAATAACGTCATAAAATCACATTTTTACCCATAAATCCTATATTATTCATATTTAAGCATTCTTTTTCACTACATATATTCATTAGACCATTTGGAACAATAATACGACAAAAAAAATTGGAAGAGCCAGCTTATTCCTTATGTTATCTCTTGTTTTGATAATTTCTTATGTATTTCATTGTTTTTTTAACTTATTTATGTTATTGTTTTTTTGTTTTTTTCATTTCTTCCTACAATTCAACTATTTTGACTCCCAAAACAACCACCTAAACTGTAAAACAAGACCCAATAACCAATGTTTGATCTATTTTTAGGAAAAATGACATTTCCATATGTTTTGTACACAAATCACAAAAATGAGCGATTTTCGGGCTGACATGCAAAGACAAAAGGTCACGTGACCTTGTAACTATAGGTCCGATTTTTTTTTTTTTTTTTTTTAAAGATGCGCAAGACTCTAAAGAAAAAAGTCAGCGAGCGGCGAGGCGCCATCCATATGCGTTCTCGAACAATCAGAAAAATCGTGGAGGGGGGGGCCATAATGGCCCCCCCCCGGCCTTATTAGGGTTAAAGGCATATTTGTGCAATTGTAGTAAATCAAAGACTTAACCCTATCTAGCCTGGGCTATTTCGAAACTGCATTTGTGGAAACATGAGATTTTTATATGTGTTGTACACAAATCATGAAAATGGGCAATTTTCGGGCTGACATGCAAATACAAAAGGTCACTTGACTTTGTAAAGGTAGGTCCGATTCGAAAAATTTGTTTCAAAAGATGTGCAAGACTCGAAAGAAAAAAGTCATAAAATTTAATCGCAATATTTTTTTCATAAACAAATTATCACAAAAAATTTAGACGGGGGGCTAGATAGGGTTAATACACATTCACAACTTTTAGGAATACATAAATTTTGCAGACCTCTACTCATTTTTGTGGAACATTGACAAGTTGAACTCAGAGATACAATGTTTAGTTTGCTTATCTTGATTGTATCCTCACAGATTGCTGAAGGGATCAAACCCACACTATCAGAGCTGGAGAGGTTTGAGGACAAACCAGAAGACATCGATGTAGAATGTATCCTTGTCTTTGCTATTATTAGTACAGTATAAGCCTATCAATTTGCGTAAAGATATATGTGTGGATCACAGGTTGAAGTTGTTAAATTTCTGTAAAACCGAACCACAACCACTTCCAATGATTTGTATACCTTTCTATTTTCATGTTATCATAATATAAGAATTATTTGAGGAGAAATAAATGAAAAAATATATTGAAGTGCGACATGGCTTACTCTACTGATTGTGAAATGGGACATTACCTGCTGAAAACATTTTTGCGTTTTAAATATGCGATCAAAAAGTGACTCAGGAAATTCACGAAAATTAATCCCTGTGAAAATATGATACGTAAGTAAGGCGCTTAGAGATGGTATTTTGTATTAAGCAGTATACATGTATAAATCCAGATCAGTATTATTATTATCTTGGGTAATATTATCTGTGAGGCGCTTAGAGACGGTAATTGTATTAAGCGCTATATAAAACCAGGGACCTCTTTCACAAAGCCTTTGTCAATGACAAATGACAAATCAGTGACAATTTTCCTAATAACCAATCAGAAGCAAGGATTTCACTAGCTTATAACAAAAACTGTCATTTGTCACTGATGACAAGTTTGTGAAATGGGGCCCAGATCAGTATTATCATTATTATTGTTACAAGTGCGTCTCAAGTCATTTCCTTGACCAGCCTTACCGACCGTTGCTGCAGTGGTAGCGAGGAGTAAGTCCTCCAAGGAGAAGAGCCACAGCTTTGCTCCGGGAGACAACGTGGAGGTGGTGGAGGGTGAACTGATCCATCTCCAGGGAAAGGTCAAGAGTGTCGACGGCAACACCATCTTGGTCCTGCCCAAACACGAAGACCTCAAGGTAAGATCTAGAAGTCATTTGATAGAAAGCATGTGAAAGTAATACTATCCAGGGCCCGTCTTATAAAGAGTTGATATCAATGGCAAATTATTTGCAGTTGATTCATCTTTAGGGCAAGGTCAAGAGTGTCGACGGCAACACCATCTTGGTCCTACCCAAACACGAAGACCTCAAGGTAAGATCTAGAAGGCATGTGATAGTAAGCATGTGATAGTAATACTATCCAGCGCCCCATCTTATAAAGAGTTGATATCAATGGCAAGTTAGTTGCAGTTGATCCATCTTTAGGGCAAGGTCAAGAGTGTCGACGGTAATACCGTCTTGGTCCTGCCCAAACACGAAGACCTCAAGGTAAGATATAGAAGGCATGTGATAGTACAGTCAAACCTGCTTTAGTGACCACCTGTCTACAAAGAGAACCTGTCTACAAAGACAAAGCCACTATTTTTTTGTTTCCCTTGAAAATGGTTTCTCATTGAACATGTACTTCCGTCATTTTCGAGCAACAAGTCATCAATAACAGCTAGCAAACGGTGTATGAAAAGTACAGTGTATGCAGTATGGTGGAGTGACCAGAGTTCGCGTACTAACACTAAAAGCGCTTAAAGAGGAGAGTAATACGCAACGTATACAATTAAAGTGCGTTGCAAAAACTTTTCTTCTCCTATAAATGATGGGCAAACTATCTTTCATCACATGATTTACTTTTGACGAATCATAGAGCACGATTCTTAGTATGTGGAATATAATAGCTGATAAGGAAACTGAAATCAGCTTGGAATCATAGCATTTTTTTAACTATCAAAAAGTCAACAAAATCACCAAAAAATAGTAGCTGAGGTGAGATTGAGCATGTTGTCTGTGGCTGATTTTCTCAGCATGAATAAAGGAGATTATAAGTCTGTATTCTTATCGTATCTTAAATATTTTGTTTTGTCTTTTTCTTGCGAAGGATACCTTAGAGTTTCCAGCGCACGAGCTGAGGAAGCATTTCAAGATTGGAGATCACGTGAAGGTCATTGCAGGTCGCTATGAGGGGGACACTGGCCTGGTTGTTAGGGTGGAGGATAATCTAGCTATTGTCTTCTCAGATCTCACCATGCACGAGGTAAGAAACACTGGTCATGATGATAGCGATGGTGGTGGTGGTGGTTGTGGTGATGCTGATGATAGTTTAGGGGTATGGTAATGAAAGGAATAGTGGTGTTGAGTGTGAAGGAATGAAAGTGGTTGTGGAAATGATGGCGGTATGGGCGAGATACATGAATTTACAGTAATGGTAGTGGTTGGGATAGTGATTGTGACAATTTCTCAGAATTTCTGTACTAATAGTACAGAGATGCCAACCGTTACGGTTTCGCCGTATTTGTTACGGTTTTAATGCTCTTGTTACGGCGTTACGGTAAACAATCAAAAGGTTACGGGGAAACGATAAATAAAAGTACATTATAGCGATTGCCGCCTTATCACATAGCCTCCGTACACAGCGCTGCATGTTGCACGCAATTACTCATAAGTTCACTGAATTTGACTACACTGGATAGGCATTTTCGCGCACATGGTCCGTCCGCCGCCATCTTGTTTAATTCCGAAACAACACGGCCGCCGTCATTACTGTTTTGATACTAGTATACTACGTGCGGTCGTGCATTTTGGGGGGAGCATGGTGGTGGATGATCGTGCGCGCGCCGCCCGCAATACCCATTCAAAGTATAGTAGCGAAGACTTCGGTGATTCAGCGGGCGCATTTCAAGTGCGGTATACGGTGTGTTGTTGTTCATGAACGCCGGGCCTAGCGGCCTGGGCTGGTGTGTCTGTGGTACTGGTGAGTGTACGTGTGCGTGTGTAGGATACGAGTTCTGCCATTTGACTGTGGATTTGAATTTGCCGTTCGACGCTTGAACGAGGTGTTTTCTTCTTGAATATTATCATGGATTCACTCAAAAGAGCGAGTACCCAAGGAGGAGATCCTTTTACTGCAAACAGATTAAAAAAAAACGTTTTTATGCACATCTTTATTTTGGACTTAAAAATGGTAGGTTCGAAATGCAGTAAGAGTGATTGGGTGTTTGTGTACGTTTTCCGCGAAAATTATGCTGCGGTGTCTTGCGTTACGGAAAGACCCCCATTTGTTACGGACAAATGTGGTAAATGTTACTGACAGCCATCCTATAGGGTTGGCATCTCTGATAGTAAACAACCTTTCTTTTTCTCTCTCCTCCCCTCTCATTCTTTCTATATCTGTCCCCACCCCTTCTCTCTCTCTCTGTCTATATATGTCTCCCTTTTGCTGGTTATCTCTCTCTATCCTTCATCTCCCTATCTCTCTCATTATCATCATCTCTCTCCCCCTCTCTTTCCCCCTCTCTTTCCCTTTATCTCCCTTTCCCTTTATCTCCCTATCTCTCTCTTTATCTCTTCTCTTCTTCTTCTTCCTCTTATTCTTCCTCTTCATTTTCTTCTTAATTTTACAATCAACCTTCCTCTTTTCTTTTCTTTCTTTACTCTACACTGTCATCATGTTCTTCTTCACTTTTCTTCATCTCCTTTATATATTAAATAAGAATTTTAAAGTTAAATATGATTTTATACCATTTACTATTAACGTTAAGTTCATTAAATTTGATGTCATTTGCTATGAATTTGTTTATATACTGTATTTTACATTTGTAAAACATTGCCCAATTCGGCCGTTTAATTAATGCCGCGATGCATTGTTATTCTTTTATTCTCGATAAAACCATTATCAATCAACAATTCAATTCTCTTTCTAGATGAAAGTATTGCCTAGGGATCTGCAGTTATGCCAGGAGATGAGCACAGGAGTTGATTCCCTTGGTCAGTTTCAATTGGGCGACTTGGTTCAGCTCGAGTGAGTATGCAACTAACATATGAAATCAGACTGAAGATAGCAACTATTAATGATGTCATCCATTACAACAAAACAAAAAAGTTCTTCAGATTCATTTATAGCACAAAGTTGAACATGCCTTAAATTTCAATATTTTTAGGGCAAGGCCACTTATCTGTAGGGCACATTCCTATATTACAGCACAAATAGGCCCGAATTGGAAAGGGCACACACAATCTCCAAGGCCAATGAGAGGGGCATTGAGGCCAATCAAAAGGGCATCCATGGCGGTGGTTGAAAGACAATTATAGAAAATATAAATTTAAAACACTATTTTATACAATTGTAAATATGGTCTGAAAAACCTTTGCGAATTACTTTTAATCAAATCTTATCTTGTTTGACTATCAAATAATTCAGTTATTAATGTAATTTTCAGAAATTAGGATTTCAGATGAAAGAAGTGCACCTTAGTCATGTATAAGAGCAAGTTTGTATTGTTTTTTACCAAATATATCAATTAGTAGGGCGTTTCTCAGCAAAATTTGTATCATCACGTATTAGTCAAACCATATTCTTTCACATGATTGGTAATAAGAGCTTCCATTCTATTATTGAGAGGGGGGGCGTTTCCAATACTGGTCTTTCATACCTGCCAACCACTCCGATTTAGGCGGAGTTACTCCGCTTTTTTCATACCCACTCCGAATTCCGATTGCATGCCTCAAAACTCTGATTTTTTGTAATTTTAAAATATTTTTAAAACAAACGACTGTTGCATAAGACTAAAGCATAACACAGCACTGATAACCAGATCACGCCGACATCCGCGCTCGCGCTCATAGAAGATATACACAGCGCAGCCCGAACGCGATCGTTAGTTCCGCAGTGATTATCCATGTACTGCATGTAGTTAATACATGGAAGCACGTGCGCAACTATATCGATAAAGTGTGTGCGGACGTTGTACTAATAGGTACATACACTACATGTACTGTATACATTGCCAATGTATACAGTGCATGTATGTAGTGTATGATTGGCGTGTTTTCTTCAATGCTTGTGCGGTGACTGCGATCGTGGAAGCTTGTTATTTACCGGACTTCCTCGGATTTATTTTGGATTACTACTACTATATTCTTCTTCTTCGTTGATTTCTCCATTTTTGAAGGACAAAATGGGTAAGACTCGTGCTGTTCATAAAAATAGACCCTAAAGTCCTGTGTACCCCCCCCCCCCCCAATCTACGGGCTACTACCCCAATCCTTCGGTGGTTTGCGACCTCGTAGTCCATCCAGAAAAATTTACTCCGAATTTCTCTTGTCTCAGGTTGGCAGGTATGGTCTTTACCTTTAACATAAGTGCACTGAACAAGGAGCACACTTCTAATTTATTTACATGTTTTTCTGTTTGATGTTTTTCAGTCCGCAGACGGTCGGATCAATTGTAAGGTTGGAAAAAGAAACCTTTCAAGTCCTCAACATGCATAACAAGGTAAGATTGTAAATTGCATGATTTACTGATTTGAATCCTCTTTTGATAGAGTATAGCGACATGTAAATTTTAGATATCACTACAATCTTTAACAAAATATAGCCCAAAGCATTTGTCACCGGAGCAAATATTGGAGCACTCGCTGTGACTGTTGTGTTTTAAAAAGATTATGTTTAAAGATGACAACAACATTCAACCTAATATGTTGCTTGTTCAATACAAATTTTGGGAATTTCTTGAAGAAATAGGTCATCTTGATGCTCACTGTATTAACTTTTTGTTTATGACTAGTTGTTCATGAAGAGACAAAGAATAAGTAGAAACACACAACACAGAACTAAACCAAATAAATCAAAACAAAACAGAACAAAATATGATAACACAGAACAAAACAAAATTATACAGTAGGCTTGCGGATGCACCATGTGAGAGAGAGGGAGGATTGAGGAGTCCTAAAAAGGACTCTCGGTAATCTTTCTTGAGGGTGTGTAGTCCTGAAAAGGACTATTGGTGTAGTCTTGAAAAAAGACTGTTGGTTATCTTTAGAACTATAGAACAAGAGCGCCGATTGGAAAGGACGGGTGGCGGTATAGGACAATCGGCACTATAGTTCTCCTGAGAACTATAAGCTAAGAAAGATAACCAACAGTCCTTTTCAGGAATACACACCCTCAAGAACGATTACTGAGAGTCCTTTTCAGGACTCCTTTATCCCCACCCCCCCTCTCTCTCTCATGGTGCATCTGCAAGCCTACTGTATATCTACATAACCATGCAAGCAGATACTTACAAGCAGCATCTAAAACAAAATTCAGCAAAATATGAATAAATAAGCAAATACCCAAAGAAACAAAAACAAACAAACCTCCCTAACCCCCCCCCCCCCCCCAACAAAAAATTAACAAGCCTGGCCCTTGTGTAGCTGATTCAAGTGTCACCACAACCCATCACCCAAAATATATTTGTATGTCATTTTGAATGTCATTGTGTTTAAAATTCCATCACTGTTTTTTTGCAGCTTGTGCAAGTGAAACCGCAGGCTGTGACTCGCAAGAAAGACTCGAGACACGCAGTGGCACTGGACGCTGAGCAGAACAACCTTCAGGTCAAGGACATTGTCAAGGTCATTGATGGCCCTCATTCGGTAAGTGTGAACAGGGTTTATGTTTATAATATAACAAAGGTTCTATGCATATTCACTGAGCTCTTTGGTTATGATATATGGTCATTTTCACAGTAAAGGGTGTAACTTTTCTCAAACAGGGTCAAAATTTCAAAATATGTTTTCATAATCATTTCTACTAAAATTATTACAATTAATGTCTAAATTATGGATTTGTTTTGGTTCTGGAGCTTAAACTACATGAGAAACCTGGAAAAATAATGAACAACTGTGACAAATATGATAAATTTGAACAAAAACAACATTTTAATTCTATCAACTTAAATGACAACATTTGTTCTCCAAACATAATTCAATTGCAATTTTTCATTTGCTATTCTAATGTACTTGAAGGCTTATAAAGCTTTTTTGGTCAAACTTATTTGGTCTTTAAAAAAATTCAATGCGTTTGCCAAATTCAAGACAAAATATGAATTTGACATTTAATTTTTCAAATTTACCTATCTTCCAAGATCGGGAGCAATATAAAAATTATTCTACAAATACCATTCAGTGAGGGCTAATTACAATGCAAATTCCAAAGAAATCGCATTTCAAATGAGGAAGTTGAAAATTTCTTATGTGTGTGTTTCGGAGGCTTCAGGTTAACAATAATGCCTGTTTCGGAGGCTTCAATCATGTTAACATAAAATGTTGTCCATTACTTAGGTAACATATTGAGAAAAATTCAACTTAAACTGTTAATGATATGTTAAATTACTAATATAACACCTTAAACATTTGTTTACAGAGTAAAAATACTTGTTAATATACAGTACGGTACATGTATGTTACAAATTATCTTTACTTAATACAATGAGCTTTTTGTTCAGAACGCAAACATTGCAAAGTCACTTAATAGAATCCATGAGGATTTCAAATCTGTGCTGATCTGTGCTGAAATATATTGTCCAGTATGTAATTTCAAGGGAAACCACTTTTCTCATATCAAAGTTGAAACATTCAGGGAACATATGTATAGGATCAGTTCAAAGTAGTGTTTCGGAGACTTCAAACATGTTAACACACTATATTGTCAACTACAAAGGCAATATACAAGGCGAAATTTGAACTTAATTTTGAAGTTTTGATAAAATGTTGAACTGAAAGTAAAGTACTTAAAATAATTGTTCACATAGAAACCATTTATGTTAATTCATAGCAATATATCATTACCCTTCACTTGCGTCTTTGTCATCATTTATTCTGAGTGCAAAGAATTAAATTTCTGCACAGTGGCTTCCACGAACTTGTTTGGTATGTGTTATAACATTTACACAGACATTCATATATTTGAAACCAATAGCATGGTAAGTATTTACAGGTTTTTGTCCTGGAACACAATTGTGTTCGACTTCTTATTTCAAAGAAATTTATCTGCCAACATGTCCAGTTCTCGTTCTTAAAAATTATAAAGGTAAGCTATGTCGAATGGGGTCCTGGTTGGTAGAGTCATCTTCTGTATTACATCTTTTTAGGCTGATGGGCTTCACAGTCCTCTGTAAATTCATACAGACCATTGCTGTTCCGGCGCATGAATTTGACTTTGACATTGTCATCAATCACAGCTTTTACCTAGTAGCAAAATAAGAATATAGCAAATACAAACTTTCATTAAAACACAGAAAAACAGCTTTCAGAGTCCATTTCACTTCCTTGAAATATCTCACAGTCCCTTATTTTATTTTATTCACCCTGTTAACTTTGTTCAGTACCACAACAACTGCTCATATACATTTTAGAAAAATCTTTTTGTCTAAGTATTTCTCAAATAAAGAAAGTTGATCTTGTTAAATATTTTTTTAATAATCAGAGATCTAACATGGGTAATACTTGCAAGAGCCATGAAAACCACCCCATTTGTAGTCCTGCTGCTAGATGAAGGTGCATCAAAATATATGGCCACATAATCGCTCACATTGATCCTGTAATTGGAGAAGAAAATAGGAAATTAGCGGTTTGTACTGGACAGAAATATATATCTGAGCTTGGACACTAAAAACAATCATTTATTTTTTATTTTAAAAGTACATCTTGAATGTATATTTGCATGTGCATTACATAATATTTTATTATTTATCCATGTGTTGTTTAAGAATTAGTTCAGTGGTCTATATGGGCACCATCACTAAGGATGCTTAATGTGTACATTACACAAATCTTTAAGTACTAATTAATGACAGACTTGTTTTAATCTGTTCAAAATTGTAATATGTACAAGGATTCCATTCATTGTTACTGGTTTACCATTGTGCATAGCCATAGACCTGTAGATGTATATGTACACACATGTATATCAGGAGTCTAATTTAAACATTTGGTACTGAGGCAAACCTCATGGGGTCAGGTGACATCCAAATATAAGTTGGTTTATGTTTATGTGCAGGGCTGCATACAACTCATAATTTGTTATAAATACATTTCATAGATTTTTAAATATTTTACAATAATTTTCTCAGACCTGCTAAGCTCCACCCTAAATAAATGCTCCAGATTTCATTCATCTATCTGTTAATCATTAGTGAGCTAACAAGAGAAATTGTTATGTAACTTTCTCCAGCTCAGCACATGCTCACAAATACCTCCATGTTACCTTTCTTTTCCTGGTGTGCTACACCACTTCTGACATAGCAACTCATATTATGTTGGTATTGTATGGTCCATTGTAAACAGGTGATCAGCTCTGTACCATTGTCTCTTGTTAGCTCACTAATGATTTACAGATGATGTCACAAGATGAATGAGATTTGGAACATTTTTCTAGGCTGCACATCAACAGGAATCAAACTATATTTGGATGTCACCCGATCTTTAAAACCACAAACATTGATTATGATAAAGGTACATGAACAATGTACAATACTATCGTAACTAGGCCTCAATATATTTTTAGTGACAAATCTAAACTTTAAAAACTTTCACACATCAGTTCCATTACAATAACCCATTAAAAAAAAAGTACAAGTTAAGTAATTTAAGGACAAAATATACAGTTCTTACCTCTATATTCTTGTGGATAACAGTAAGGAAATGAGAGAACTGTCTGCAGTGTTCATGCCTGTCTGGAAGAGATGCTATCTAGTATCAGATGTTGCTAGCACATGTTGCTGTAACCTTGTCAATATCTTCATGATCTTCATGGTCTATTGTCGTGGACAAGGTCCGCAGTTCGAGTCCTGCTGCGGCACTAATGTCCTTTGGCAAGACACTAATCTACATTTGCCACACTCGACCCAGGTGAGGTAAATTGGGTACCTGGCAGGAATAAATTCCTTGAAATGCCAAAGCGCCGTAATGGAAGCCATGCTAAAGCCGGGGTAATAATTTCCAAATTTGGAAGCGCATAGAGACGTTCAATATGTGCTACACAAGAACCGAATATTATTATTATTATTCCATTGTCTTAAAAGGGGTTGTACACACTGCTTCCCTAACATTTCTAGAGGGTTCTTTGCCCACCAAATTTCTCTCCTACTGTTACAAATGGTCCTTGGATGGCATGGCCTATGCTATTTGATCCTAAGGGGTTGGCAAAGAGCATGATACATGTGGTTAACACTAAATGAAGCCTCCGAAACAAATTAGATAAATATTATGGATGTCTTATAATTTGGGAAAATATAGTGATTCATTTTAATACTTTATATATTAAAATATTCATAAAGCTTGGAAGATTTATATGTATTAAATTTTTTGTCATTTGGTGAATGATTCTTACATTATCAAGGTTTGAAACAGGTGAATACTCCTATTACTGGTGTAAAATTTCTTTCTGAAATACTGACTACTTGTAAATCATTAAAAATATAAAAAGCCAATAACATCTAACACATTCCTGTACTTTATTAGACCAAAACCAAACATAAAATAGGAAAACTGTAAACAAACCCCTATCTATAAAACCACAATAGCCAAAAATATGGTGTTAACTACAGTTTGAAGCCTCCGAAACAATTTTTTTTGGTTATTAGTAAGTCTTGAAAAAAATTAACTGGATATCTATTTACTTTCAACTTCAAGGGAGCCTGCACATCCTAACATATGATTGCCATGCAGATTTAACATGAAACACATTGGTCTAGGTATTTAAAAAATGAAAAATAATCTTTTTGCTGTTTCGGAGGCTTCAAGTGTTTCGGAGGCTTCAAGTGCTAACGGAAAGTTTGTATTATCTGTTATTCTTTAAAAGTGGGGAATATCTCAGCTATTTATTGACAAGTGGTTTAGGGGTCCTAATGCTACATTTTGATATAATGATTGGATAAGTTCCTATGTTCATATTTGTACAAGCTGTCTGAATAATTTGTTTCGGAGGCTTCAATTCAGCTAACGGAAAAATGGCTCGACTCAGTCAAGCTTTAAAAAAATTCTTACAAGCAACATGATCAGACAAATTTTGTCATTAGTTGGAAGTATAGATATCAAGTGTTATATCAAGAACAAATGAAATGGTAGAAAGCACTTTTCAAACCAGAGCTCTTCCCATGAAGTTTGTTAACTATTGTTAACGGAAAATGAAGTCTCCGAAACGTCAAATAACAACACTCTGTTCTCAAAAATAGAGGAGCCGTCACAGTTTAAACTTCTTTGGCACTTTACATTGAACATCTAACTTCACATTCTGCATAACAAAAACAATCCTCACTGTTCCTGAAAAAAATGCAGGGCTTTACAAAAATGTCTATGTATTTTGTGTACATCAAAAGGGTCACATTTAGGGTACTTATGTGCCTGCCAAAATTTAACGAAGTAATCCCTGAAGAAGTTTATGCTACCCAAGGTAGCACCCAAGTAGGTTACTCATATGCCAAAATATCTTTGAATTCTGTAGCTTTATGAGATCACTAGAGAAAAAAATGTCAACATTTCAAAGTTACACCCTTTACCGTGAAAATGACCATATAGGAATGTGAAACATATTATACTTCATGTCATTATAAACAAATTCATATGTGAACAATGCTTTGATTTATACATTACCGTAAGTTTCATTTATTATAGTTATGGTATTTGCATTCATTGATATACTTCTCATAAGACATAACAAACATTAAAGATAAACTTTAGTACTGGTAATGCGATTGCATTGTGAAATAAAAGGTGTGGAAAGGATCAGAAACAGTTGATCATGTAGCATTGTGAAAGAAAAGGTGTGGAAAGGATCAGAAACAGTTGATCATGTAGCATGTAAGTATTGGTGTGCACTGCAAGGTTCTGGAGTCATCAAAATCATAATAAATTTGACCGAGTCTTGGTAAAGTAACAAGCACTGTACACAGAAAGCTATATATGGGACAACACACATGGTGTCGGGGCTAGTACTACCTTGATTTCCTTGTCTTTCTATGCTCATTACTCAGCCAGTATATATTTTCTTCCAAAATTGTTTGGCACATGTCATTTATTTGTAATCTTGAACATTCAGTGTAAGTTTCGTTTGATTCTGTGAGAATTCATTTTCTTTTTTTTACCAGAACTCAAGTTTATCTTTAACATTAATAGAAAGATATTGTTTTGTTTTCTTACAGGGCAGAGAAGGAGAAGTGAAACACATCTACAGGAATTATGCCTTCTTGCATTCTCGTCTTATGACTGAGAACGGAGGAGTGTTTGTGGTGCGCAATAGGCACATCGTACTCGCTGGTGGATCAAGGGTAAGAATACCTCAATATTTTTTTCTTTCTCTTTTAGGCAAGGATTACCTGTTATATATACCTGCCAACCCTTCCGGAAAATTCTGATTTTCTGGATTTTTGGGACCAAACAAATTTGGAATATTCTGATTTGTCAACATTTCAAATTTGAATGTATTTTTTAATTTTTGTTTTAAAACTATTATTTTTTAAATATTTCTTGTTTGTTGTTGCTAAAGTTAAATTAAGCTTGTTTTTTTCATGTGCCGCGATTTGAGAGTTCACGTATTGCGTGCGTTGAATGGCTGCATGATCATGCAGCGAATTTGTATTCGTTTTTTTGTACAGATTTATTGCGTTAGATTAGTAAAACAATCAATGTTTGATTCATTTCAACATAAACTGTATTCTATTGTCTTTTTTTTCCTTCTCTCTTCAGAAAACGGACGGCTTCTCAAGTGGTTTTACCCCAATGAGCCCGCGCATCACAAGCCCTATGCATCCGAGTGGCGCCGGTAAGTACCCCAACCCCACCTTCCTCTCTTTGAAACACTCTTTTAATTTTTTTTTCAAGGAGCCCTGGTATCACATGATCATTTTTGCCTTGTCGGCATATCAAAAAGCCAGACATAGGCGCCTGTGGGGGGCGGCGGTTAAGTTTTTGAATTTTTAAATATAATTTTGAAAGTATAAGTTCTTATTCGATGAAACTTGGACTAAAGGGTTATCAAGTATCCCCAATCATGTGAGGAGAATTTCAGGTCACTAAGTCTAGGTCAAGTGTCATTTCAAGTCTGCACACTTAGACTTTGTTGTGGCATCAACATCAAGATTTTGAATTTTTAGCATAATTTCAAAAGTATTTTTTCAAATTCCATGAAACTTGTATCTAGTGCTGTAAGTCAGGCGCTATGGTCGTGTTTGGTTCGGTCCGGCAGAGTTTGGCAATTTTTCACCCGAACTTGGTTCGGTTTGGGGTTCAGATCCTTTAAAGCCACACTGTACTACTTGTAGCTACTTGTTCCCCCATGATCTTATGTTAATTGAGAGCTGAGCTAATGAGATAGCCACCTGTCACAGTGACCGCGCTGGCTTGCTGGGTGGTCTAATCCCTTCTGGTCGAACTAGTACAACCGGCCTTTAAAGGGATCCAGTAACTTTGTCTCAGATTCTGAAATAAAATTCTCGATTTAGCTCATGATGCAATGATAATTATAAACCTTTAGGTCAGTCAGGAACCCCATGACTTTTACAAGCTGATCGCCTGTCTGATTATCAAGATATTTATGATTGAAATTACAAATTTTGAAAACCGTTCGCCGGACGGTTTTCATAACACTACAGTCTATTGGGGAAAACGAGTATGGTAAAACCGGTCACTCAAAGATTTTTACTTTTTTGAGGCACTTCTTGATCATTTTGAAGCGCGATTTTTGTAGGGCTTCAATATAACACCATATCACAGACACTGATAACACGTAGGGCCGTGTATCTCAGATTTAACATTGTTAAACGATCCCTTTAAGAGGCTTTGGTGCCTCTTGTTCTTATTATTAATTATTTTTATGATCATGGTTTGTTGTTTTGACAGGTCAGCAGCAAGGACCTGGACCCGGTGGTCCTGGTGGTGGTGGGCGTGGCAGGGGGCGTGTTGGTAGAGATAGGGAGCTGATTGGTCAAACGGTGCGCATCACGAAGGGACCCTTCAAAGGTACGTCCAATCCCAGTCTATCATTCACTACGTTCTTATTCTTGATCTGCCAAGGCCTTTTTTTGCAAAGTTGTTGACTCACAATATTTCCTATAAATGCATTCCAATAGTTACATGTTTACCTTGTCTTTTGTGGATAAAAAAACAACAACATTCATTGTAGGATAGTTAGGTAAGCACCAACACGGTATAATAATCAATCATGTTTTACTGACAGCAAAATTAGAGCCCTGAAAATATCCTGGTTCTCGACCAAAGACAAACAAATATTTTCTCCCATTTTTCTGTTGGTCATATTGGTATTACCACATGTAATTCTTTCAAAGGAATTAGAGCCTTTAAAAATAGATTGGTGAGCTCCACAAAGAGCTCTTTGTTATTTGACCAAAAACGTAAACAATTTTCTCTCATTTCTCTGAAGGTCATATCGGTATCGTGAAGGATGCTACCGAGTCGACAGCCCGTATCGAGCTCCACTCCACCTGTAAGACTATCAATGTCGACAGGGGCAGAATGAACATTGTTAGGTAAGTACAGATATAGCATACATGCCAACCCTTATGAAAAATCCGGAATATTCTGTTTTTCTGGATTTCTAGGACCTGGAAATCTGGAATATTCTGTTTTTTCAAAATTTCATGATTTAAAAAAAACAAATTAATTTATTTTTTAATTTGTTTAAATGGTGCTAAAGCCATATTAAGCTTGTTTTATCATGTGCCGCGATTTGAGAGTTCACGTATTGTGTGCGTTGAATGGCTGCATGCTCCAGCAGCGACTTTTTATTCGCTTTTCGGTCCAGATTTACCGCGGATTGCCAGTTACACGGCCGCTGCAAGTGTGATTTCTTATTTTTGAAGGCATACCGTGCTCAAAATTCCTAATTCTTATTTTCAAATGTTGGCAGGTATGATTAAGGATTTATGGGTCATTTCATGAGGTCACTTAGGGCAAACAAAATATGGCAATGTCCATGTAACATTGGTATGAGATCTTCTACTACACATGGAAGATGAAAGCATCTGTTGAAGATTTGTATACTATGAATAAAGTAGTGCCCTGTCAGAGTCATTCCTGTTTCAGTTGCTTGTCTTTAAAATCTTTGGTTAATACCCGTTTCTTCTTTTTACCAACATTACATAGACATCACATTTATATAACATACATAAACTTTGGGTCTTTGATATTGATTCACCATGAAGCTAGAGTACTCCTAAACATAGCTGGAAATGCTTTGTATGCCTAACTCAATTTGAGCAAACATTGTTATTTGTTAATAGGCTTTGGACCCTTTTCACAAAGCCTTTTTTCAATGACAAATGTCAAAAATCAGTGATACACTGTAAATCTGCTGATGAATAATCAGAAGCAAGGATTGCACTAGCTTATAAAAAACAAAAATGTCATTTGTCACTGGCAATGTAGATAAAATGCCTTTCTCACGGATCTCAACCCACAACCATACTCCGTCAAGATATCAAACCATTGAACTAGGTTATTCAAATATTTATGTATCAGATTCTACAGTTTCTTAGGCTATATGTACATTATTTACACCGTTGTTATATACCTGTTTGTATTTTTAGTTTTATTTGAAATCCAACCTCAAGTTTTAGTTGCAATAAAGATATAATAATTATGATAAATCAGTGCACCTCTAGAGATGCTCAAAGATGTTTGGAATGTTTGTTTTATTTCTTAAACGGCCCCACCTGGGGGATGGAAGAAATACAGTTAAATGATTCAAAGATAGTTTACAACCAAGACAGTGATTAAAAGCATATCTAAAAAAATGTTCTTTGATGTTCATTCGCCGCTTTATTTGAATTTTTAGTGACCAGGTCCGCAGCGGAATGACAACGGCCTACAGCAGAAACACACCGATGTATGGCTCTCAAACTCCTATGTATGGCAGTGGTTCTAGAACTCCTATGTACGGCTCACAAACACCACAACATGATGGTGAGTATATGGGACTAGGCAACACAAATAGGGGGGGGGGGGGGGAAGAAAAAGAATCTCAATGAGAAATTAAAATGTACATTTATGGCAGTGGTTCTAAAATACAAATGTACGGCTCACAAACACCACAACATGATGGTGAGTATATGGGACTAGGCAACACAAATAGGGGGGGGGGGGGGGAAGAAAAAGAATCTCAATGAGAAATTAAAATGTACATTTATGGCAGTGGTTCTAAAATACAAATGTACGGCTCACAAACACCACAACATGATGGTGAGTATATGGGACTAAGCAACAACAACAAAAGGGGGAAAAAAGAAAAAGAATCTCAATGAGAAATTAACATTTACATGTATGGGGCAGTAGTTCTAGAACACAAATGTACGGCTCACAAACATCAGTACATTATTGTAAGAAGATGGGACTAGGCAAAAAAAATGACAATGAGAAGTTAACAACATGTATAGCCGTTGCTCTAGAACATGTATGGTAAGTTTGGTGGGAGAAGGATGAACAATCACAATGACTATTTAGCTTGAACAAGTGTTTTAATGGTTCAAGCACACAAATGTATGGCTCGCAAACATCATTACAGGATGAATAGTACATAGCTGCCAACCCTTCCTGTTGTGGAGGAATAATTCCTATTTTTTGCCTTCAAGCTAATGTTTTGAACCCTAGATCCTTCCTTTTTCTGAAATATTCTGTGGGAAATGTTTACAAAATAGACTATTCCTAATTTTGCATTGAGAGATTCCTAATTTTTTGGTGTGAAAGTTTGGCAGGTATGTAAGTAGACTGGGTTGAAAAATTGGAGGGAGAATTTATTATTTACAAGTATGATGGTTGGACTAGGATACCTATGTGACCCAGTGGGTACGGAGTGGCAAATGCAGATTAATGCCTTGTCAAAAGACATTATGATGGTAAAATAAAACATTTTTTCTTGACTGACCTCAACGTTGTGTGTCTTTGTGTTAAACAGGAGGTGGAACCCCTCACTATGGATCCATGACCCCGTCTCGTGACGGCAGTATGACCCCCTCGAGGTCAGGAGCATGGGATCCGACGGCACCAAGTACACCAATGAGGTGAGGGCAATACTCTACCTGCTTTGTGGTAGTTGTGTTGGTGGTTGTGGAAGAAGCAGTGGTAGTGGTGGTGGTGGTAGTAGTGGTGGTGGTGGTAGTGGTAGTGATAATGATGGTACAGCAACATCATTGATGACACTGGCAGCAGCCGCCCTTATGATTGTTTCCAAAAGCATAAAGAAAAAAATGTCAATATTAGAAGCTCTAGAAGGATTGATGGTAGTGGTAGTGTTAGTGGCAGTGGTAGTAGTGATAGTGATACTAATGGTACAGCAGCATTATTGACGACACTGGCAGCAACCGCCTACATGTATATGATTGTTTCCAAAAACATAAAGAAAAAAAGATGTCAATCTCAGAAGCTCTAGAAGGGAAAATTTAAAATTAATGTTGGTGGATTTACCTAAGTTATCACGTTATGAAATTGTTTTGAAATAATGAGTATTTCTTACCCTAATCCCATCTATTGTCTATGTTTTTCCTATTTGACAATATTTCTTTTGTCATATCTGATCGGTTAACCTTGTTTGACGTTCTTCATTTCAGCTTTGATGAGTCATCTCCCTCGCCTCAGCCCTACGGCTCCACCACCCCAGGCACTCCAGGGTACTCGGGAGAGCCCCAGTCACCGGGCCAGGGACCTTACACCCCGGCCACGCCCAACAGCTCCTCCGGGATGTACGGGAGCGAGTCTACGTACTCTCCTTATGGGGGGCAGACGCAGTCTCCGTCACCGGGCAGTTACCAACGTGAGTAAGATAGAGTAGAGAGGATGGTGATAATGATGGTAATGATGGTGGTGATGGTGGTGATGATAGTGGCGATAAAGATGATGAAGATGATGGTGATAATTATAATGTTGACAGTGATGATGATCCAATGTACTTAAATTGCGCAATCTATCTATCTAGTAAACTATTCCAAGGTGCATTCTGAAATTGAGAAAGTAAGAAAGGAGATTTAGGTATGAAGATGGTAATATTGACCAAGAGCACAATTTTGATTATTGTCAAGGCCAGAAAACTAAACAAAATCTCTTTTTCCACTACAGCCACGCCCAGTCCATCAAGCAGCTTCCAGCCCGCCCCAAGCCCCGGCTCCTACCAGGCCACCCCGTCCCCATCAGGCACTTACCACACCCCTTCACCCGGTAGCTACCAGGGCAATCCTAGCCCCCTGGGGTACTCTGCCAACACACCAATGGCTCCGTCGCCCCTGGGGTACAACCCCCAGACACCGGGGGGTGATATCATGCACCCCGCCCAGAGTGACTGGCATACTCAAGACATCATGGTGAGGATTAAGGACTCCCATGACGACCCATCGCTCATCTTCAAGGAGGGCGTCATCAGAAGTGTCCAGGTGAGAGATGTCCCCTTTCTCTTTACATTGCAGCAAAATGCAGTGAGGTTCTGAAAGACACTTTTACAAATTAGAAACTTCTATTTTCCCTCAAGAAAATTGACAATCATACATGCACCCTTAATATAATTACTACTAATATGTTTCTATACAACCCCTGTATGGAAAACATCTATTCCAGAATCAATAACAAAGAAAATGAAAGTTAGTGAAACTTTATGTACAGAGCAAACGGGAGAGGAGCTCGCAAGATATATCACAGAGTTGCATATTTGTGTTTGATTGATGAGAACTTCAAAAATGTATAACTTTCTTATCCAATCATATTTTGCTCAAAGTTTCACTAATCTGTTTCATCCATTTTTCTGCTCATATTAAAACCAACTTATTATTTGATTCATCACACTTAGATTTTGCCGCAATGGTTCATTGATATTTGTGTTGTAATCAAATGGCCTATCTAACGATCTGTGTATTTGTAAAGCGCTTAGAGACATTTGTATTAAGCGCTATATAAAAATTAAATATTATTATTATTATTATTATTATTATTTATCTATCGATCAGGGTCCCCTGTGTTCTGTGTATCTACCCGATGGCGAGGATAGAGTAGTAACAGTGAAAGCTCTTCATCTGGAACCAGTCATGCCAAGCAAAACAGACAGAGTAAGTTCTTCTCAATTTCTCACAATACGGTTGATTTAAATGGTTCAATGTATGGTAAAATATATTCTTACACTCTTTAGCTCACTTCAATTTTGATATCAAATCCAATTTTGCAATTATTTTCATATAATTGATGGTTCTGTTATTTGTTATCTCTTTAATATTCACATTTAATTCATTTTATCCTTTCTGCCATATAATGGATTGGCTTGGGCACATTTAATCTATTTTCTAATATTCTTACACTCGTAAACTTACTTCAGTTTTGATATCAAATCCAATCTTGCAGTCATTTACATGTTACTGATGATTATGTTTTGTTTAAATTATTATCATTATTTTGTATCAATCACAACAATGTAAATTAAAGAGATAGGAGACTGCAAATTAGCCATTGATCGAAGGACTTGTGATTAATTTGGATCAATCGCAACTCTTTGCAAGACAGGGCCCAGAGCTCGTTTATAAAAATGCTTGACTGTACCACCTCTCCTCCCCAAAGTTGATGAGACAATCTAAAACATTCTCTATCCTCTCTCTCTCTCTCTCTCTCTTTTTTCCTTCTCAAGGTGAAGGTGATAATGGGTGACGATCGTGAGAGCACTGGTACCCTGATCAACATCGACGCTGAGGATGGCATCGTGAAGATGGATCTCGGAGCGGCAGATATCAAGATCCTGCAGCTTAAGATGCTTGCTAAGCTCTATGATAAGCTCTAAATAAGCATGCTGACTTTATCCTTCGGTTTATTTTAAATAAAGGCACGATTAAAGATAACGTTGAGTTCTGGGGGTGTTTCACAAAACTTGTCATCAGTGACAAATGACAGTTTGTATTATAAGCTACTGAAATCCTTGCTTCTGATTGGTTATCAACAGATTTGTCACTGATTTTTGTCATTTGTCGTTGAAAAAAGGATTTGTGAAACGCCCCCTTGCCATGCAATCCCATTGTGAAAGAAAGTGTCTCAAAACAATACGTAGGATTCACAGCATCATCTAGCAAAACCAGTGTTTGTCAATTTCATGTGATGCATTATCGGCTGTGGTCATTTCGATCGGGAAAATTTGTATATGGGACTACACACATATGGTAGCCCCCCCCCATTCTTTTTAGGGTTAAGTCCCTCTGAGAGGACTTGAAGCCGTTGATCCCCTGTTTGCTTACGTACAAGCATACACATGCTTTCTTGGCAGTCAGGTAAAACAAACAAACCAACTTTCAACATCTATCCTATTATACTTGGATATATTTAATGCTCCTTTCAGTATCTTTCTTTAGCTTTAGACAAGGGAATTTATTTTACACCAACTGGTCTTGAACTAGAACAAATTTAGACAGAAATGATGTTTAAGAAAAAAGCAAATTTGTTAGGAAATAAAACGAGCCGTGTTAATTTTATTTATATGTTCAGGGCTCGAAATTAGCGGTTGCCCGGGTGCCATTGACCACCTAAAACGCCACCGGGCAACCTAAAAGTCCCGTCTTGGCTGCCCGGCTGGCAACCAACAAAATAAATGTCAAAAAAGGAAATGATCTCAAATAGCCCCCGTAACGATTACGAGCGGCCGCTCTCTACTAGCTTTGTATTCATTGTGTGCATTTCTTGGTCGGCACGCACACGCGCGCTGAATCTCCGTCTAAAATTGTATACACAAATTCGGTCGTAAAAAACTTGATTCACCTGGCTTACCATGTCGCACGCACGTGTACGCGAAAACACGTACATTTTCGCAGTTGCGAGACGGAGCGCAGGGATCGAGTTTTTTGCGGTCGATTTTGTTTCGATAGATCATATTAGCTGAACCTAGACCATTTGCTAAAAAAGATCGCCAAACTGCAATCAATTTCCATCATGATTGCCGCTATTGTATATAGTTTTCGTGAATAGAGGTATGAAATCAAAGCTTATTTTGTGATTATTCTCGCCATGATATTCATTTTTCAAATAAGTTTTCACAAGAAAATCGGAGAAAATGATCGTGACTGACAGTTCAGTTGCACAGTGCAGTGTCACTGCAGCTGCTGTGTGAGCTGAGCTGAGCTGAGCTAAGTTAGAGTCGAAGAGACTTGACAACACTTTGAAATTGCTATCTGTTTGCATCATTATTGCCGTGATTTCAAAGGAGTTTCGTGAATCGAGGTATGAAACCTGAGCTTAGAACTAGTAAAAGTGTTACTTATGTCTTAGTTTTTAAACGACTGTCTGATTTTCTTGTGAAAATTTTACTTTGAAAAAAATGATTATCGAAATTCAGTAGAAGATCTGAACATGGTCATGGCCAGAATAATCACAATCTATTATGTTACAGTCAAATGCATTAAAACTTAGTTTTTTAACTACTAGATAAATGCTTTCTTTTTGAATGGGTAATTATGACGCAGGAAGCCCGAATTAAACCTTAGCATACAAAAAAAAATCTCAACAAACTATCCTTTTATGAATTAATGAAAAAGTAGCCCCAGAAAAAAGAGCCCTCGAAATGAAAAAAAAGCTCTCGGAAGTTGAAAAAGTAGCCCCCCAAAAATGTCCCCAAAATTTGAAATGGAGCCCCTGAAATGAAAAACTTAATTTTTTCCCTGACTGTTGTACCGGGCACTGAGTTAATTATGATTTTTTTATAGTTTTAATATTTTAATTCAAGATTTCAAGTAGCGCCCCTTATAAAAAAAAAAAGTGCCATGGTAACCATGATTTTGTTGTCCAAATTACCATCCACCATGGTTACCATAGTATCAAACAATGATAAATATAGGGTCATCAAACAATGTATTTTATTGTTTGGTACCATGATTACCATGGTTACCATGGAGGATGGTAATTTCGATGGCGCGACAATTGCGACAGACCCGATGGCAGATTTATGCATTACACAAACCCCTTTAAACATATTCACTGTGACCACCTAAACTGCCATTTGGCAACCTAAAAAACTGTATAGGATGCCCGGCTGGCAACCAAGAAAAAAAGTTAAGTGAGAGCCCTGATGTTACCAATCAAATGATTATATCTCTTATAGAAGATTGGTTATGAGAGAAAAATAAGTGCATGATGTGCAACAAATGTATTCTTTCCATTAGGGTAATAATTTCCAAAGCTCTTTGGAAGCGCATAGAGACGTTATATAATGTGATATGCGCTATACAAGAACTGAATATTATTATTTTTATTATTATTCATGCGTTTTGTGTATGTTCAAGAGCTATCATGTCAGAGGTCAAAAAGCCTTGTTCATACATAATGGCTAAGCCACCTGAGAAACAAGATGTGGCCGAATAAAACGTTAAAGGTAATACAAAGTTTTGGTATGGGGTCATGAATTTGGTTCAAATGAACATATTGGAAGCATATGCAATCCTACAATATTCAGTGATGGTTGCCGCGGTTGCAATTGAGTCTAAAGTGATGAAATTGTAAATAATAAACGCTTTATGTTGTATAGCTCCCTCTCAAGGTCAAGATATTAATTTAGCTATAAAACACATTTCTTGACTAAAATCAAACGATTGGCTAGTCCATTTTGAAACTATATATCACATCTGCATATTCTGAGATTTTAATGGTCGCAGCTACCATTGCATGGCCGTAGGAGCTATTTGAAATTTATCAAAATTTACCGGGAGCACCGGTAAATTTTGATATTCAATTTTTCTCGAAAGCAGAAGTGTTTTTGGGGCTAATTTTTCTAGTGCTTATAATACATCCACAGGGGCATCCACATATACCAAAATTGTAAAGAATCACTATCCAGCCAATTTTCAAAATTTACCAAAACTTTGTATTACCTTTAAAGTGTTTGCTTCACGTGATTTCTATATCGTATAACACAGACATACTGTATGTAAGTATGCATTCAGGCCTTATTTTCACCATACGTCTACATGACATTCATGTTTACGTGTGAAACAGTTTTCATTTCACCCCAGCGTTTTGTTAGGCGGTTTAGTGTGACATATGTGAACGAGGTTTATACTGTAGATGTAATCAGAAAGATTTGCTCAACCGAAAGCTGAATTGTGCTCGGTGATTATACAGAATTATGTAATGACTTGATTTGAGTTGTATATAATATGAATCCTTTGTGTTTGGTAATGAATTTAAGTGTTTTCTGTAATTCTGTTCTCTCTCTTTCTGTCTCTCCCTCTCTCTATCTCTCTCTCTCTCCAACTCTCACTCTCTCTGTATTGGTGCTCTATTTAACTATCTGATTAACGGTAAGGGGGGGGGGGGGTAGACTTTTATTATTATTTCCAGCTTTTGTAACCCAAGCAAATGACTATAGCTAGCATTCAATTCAAAACTTTGTTTAAACTTTATTCAATAACAAAATGGTGACTTAAACATGTACTTCTTGTCTGTGTATTGCAAGATAATATGTATAAAATCATTCTTTTTAGAGGAGAATCTAATTTTCATCTTTGTTCCATTGCCTTGGTACCCACTTTGATTTAATACTTTGTTGTCTTCAGTCTCTCTCCTCCATCTCCCCCTCCCTTCTCCCTTCGCGCTATCTCTCACCCCTCTCCTTTCTTGCTTTCTGTATCATAACTTTTCTCTCTGTACTAAACATAAGAACATTTTGTTCCAGCTTATGTGAAACAATGGTGCATTAAAGTGTTCCAAACATCAAGTGTTTGTGTTTTTTTAGTCATTCTTTGTAGCTATATCTTCTTGATTTTTTTTTCTTTTCTGAGAAAGTAAAGAATGTGTACCGGTACTTTCATATAAACAAGCTGTTTATAAAATCTTAACCTCATTTATTAGATCTTATCTAGAATTAGCATTTGGTATAGTAAAACTTGGAAACATAATAGAATCTATAAGTAGGTGTTCGTCAAAGTTTTTTTTAAATTTATGGTTTGAAAATATTGAAGATTCATTTTATTTGAATGAACAATTTGAATGAAAATTGACATCTTAGGCAATGCAGATATATAATAATAATAATAATAATAATATTAAATGGGCACAATGGACTATTGCATTAAGCAGAAGGTCCTTAGAATTAAAATGCCAATATTTGGAAAAAAATATTCAAGCTAATTTGATACAAAACTATTCATCTAAATCAGCAAAACATTCTTTGTTTAGATTTCCTTAATAATAATAATAATGACATACCGTATCTTGTTTACCCAAGGTAGCCTCATCAGTTTTAATACTGTTCTCCCTTAGGGCACCGCAATCATTATATATATTATACATATTATATAAAACTAATGTATAATTGCCATTTCTTCAAGAATTGTGGCAAGCAGTTGGATCATGTAGTGTGCAATGTGATGGAGAGTGGGTGAGAGTATGTGAAAAGGAGAGGTATTATATAGTCGTAGAATGACAGAGATATATATAAGAGATGATAACTAGGAATGAAAGAAGTTAATTGGCGATAGGAGAGCAAGGGAGGGAGAGACAGCTAGAGAGAGAAAGAGAGATTGTCTAAAGGAAGAGATATTATTAAAAGGCCTACCGGTATATAGTCATAGAATTACAGAAAGTGATATGTGAAGAGATTATATATTAAACAAAGCATGATATAAATTAATTGGCAATACATGGGTAGGAGAGCAAGGGAGATAGAGAGAGAGTGAGAGATAGAGAGAGGAGGGTAGCTGAGGTGTCCTTTCTATAAAGTATACCTGCAAACTCCACCCAATACAAGACAGATTCTACTACATGTGTATATGTGTAAGGGGGGGGGGGGGGGATACTCACATATTAGGACATACGGGGTGTACTGCTCTAATGAGTCATTTTTTCACAAAAAATCCCTAAACATGCGTCCCACTTTTAACAAAAAATACCATAAAATTGGGTTCGTTTTCTCAAAATTTGCAAAATTTTTGTGGAACAAACTGTGAAACAAAATTGTGGAAAATGGGTCTTTTTTGGTGGAAAATAGGTCTTTTTTGGAGGAAAATGCCCCCTAACAATTGGTAGGGGTCTCGAGGCTTGAGCGGCACACCCCCCGTCCAAACCAAATCTGAGTATCCCTGTTACACCCACAAATGTAATAACTCCCACAAATGTAATAACGCCCACAAATGTAATAACACTTTACCCACAAATGTAACAACACCCACAAATGTAATAACACTTTACCCACAAATGTAATAATTTCACCCACAAATGTAATAATGACTTTACCCACAAATGTAATAAATTTTAAGTGATATTTTGAATCACCCACAAATGTAATAATGACCTTACCCACAAATGTAATAAATTTGAAGGGATATTTTGTCGAATTTAAAACTAAAACCCTGTAATAAAGCATGGGTATAGCGCGCAGTCTTTGCTCCAGACCCGGTTATTTAAAACAAAAAAAAATCTTCAAAACTAAGACCCCACCATCTTCCAAACTAAGACCCGGTAATAAAGCATGGGTTTAGAGCAGGCCTTCTCAACTGGCGGCGCGCGCGCCACTCGTGGCGCTTGCGGTCAGTCAGAGTGGCGCGCGGCTGTTCCAAAAAAATAAATAAAATAAAATAAAAATTAAAAAATAAAATTCAAGAAAGAAAAAATTAAAACAAAATATTTTAAAATAAAAAAACTCAGCAAAATCAAAAAGTTGCAGTCGAAGTTGAGCCCAAAACGTAAGCAGGCCATTTTGTTTGTTTTATTTTCACTTCATTTTGACATTTTCCGTGTTTTTGCACCAAAATAACTACATATAAATTAACTTCCAGTGTAGATTTTAGCCAGGAATTGTACTAATTATTTCACATCAATATGAAATTATGATTGATGTTTTATGGAACAAAAAGGTGTTAAAAATGCGACATCTGGGCCTTAAAAAAGCCCTAAAATCCATTAGCTTCCGGGGGCTTCGCCCCCTGGACACCAACCGCTATCGGCTCGGTCGCTACGCTCCCTCGAAACACAGTCACCAAACATACAGGTTGGCACTTCAACCTCAATAAATTTTTGTTTTGGCGCTTCTAAGAAACTAGTTGAGAATGCATGGTTTAGAGCGTAGTTTTTCTTCCAGACCCGGTTATTTCAAAACTTTTTAAAAATCTTCAAAACTAAGACCTCATCATCTTATTTCTATGGAAGAACATAAGTATTGAGCGTAGTCTTTCCTCCAGACCCGGTTTTTCAAAAGTTAAAAAAAAAAAAAAAAAAAAAAAAAAAAAAAAAAAAAAAAAAAACCTTTTAAACTAAGACCCCTCCATCTCACAAATTAAGACCCGGTAATAAAGCATGGGATTAGAACGTAGTCTTTACTTAAGACTCGGTTATTTAAAAAAAAAAATCTTCAAACTAAGACCTCACCATCTTATTCCTGTGGAATAACATGGGTATAGAGCGTAGTCTTTCCTTCAGACCCGGTTATTTCAAAGGAAATAGAAATTTAAACAAATCTTCGAAACTAAGACCCACCATCTTATTCCTCTTTTTTTCATTTAAAAAATAAATTACATTATTACATATGTGGATACAACACGTCACAAATAAATGATTGGTCGGCGGTCACACGAACTGACGAATCAGTCAAAATGGTCCATATATATAACACACAGAGGAGTTTTTTTTTTTTAACTTTTGAAAAACCGGGTCTGGAGGAAAGACTACGCTCAATACTTATATATGTTCTTCCACAGGAATAAGATGATGGGGTCTTAGTTTTGAAGATTTTTAAAAAGTTTTGAAATAACCGGGTCTGGAGCAAAGACTGCGCGCTCTACCCATGCTTTATTACAGGGTTTTAGTTTTAAATTCGACAAAATATCCCTTCAAATTTATTACATTTGTGGGTAAAGTCATTATTACATTTGTGGGTGATTCAAAATATCACTTCAAATTTATTACATTTGTGGGTAAAGTCATTATTACATTAATTTTGTGGGTGATTCAAAATTATTACATTTGTGGGTAAAGTGGTTATTACATTTGTGGGTGTTGTTACATTTGTGGGTAAAGTGTTATTACATTTGTGGGCGTTATTACATTTGTGGGTGTAACAATCCCCCGCCCCCAGGGTCAAGCGCAGCGCAGGTGCGTAATTGGGTCGACAGATCGCAACATTAACACAGCGCATAACATGTCAACAAGCTCCTAATAAAACTGACTGCAGCGACGAAGCGTACTCCTGCCGTTGACGGATCAATCAACAAAGCAAACGGACAATTATGGTGCAGAGATTTCCGTCAATGGCCTTCATCACAATGATTGAGTTATTTATTTATTCATTGATTTTCCTGGCTGGCCCAGGGAAAATCGATTTTACCCTCGCACAACAAACACACAGATTTCCGTCATTCAGCGAGAATTCGACAGTCGCTCTCCCCAGTACTTCTCCGATCAATGGACCTACCACTCTGTTCGAATGGGCGGCCGGACCGTGGGGCGACTGCGGTAGCAAAGAAAACTCGACATTCTGCGGACAAGCGAGAGATGTGTTTTGCGTTTATATCGGAGGCATCAAAACTCAAGTGCCATTTTATTTCTGTGACAGTATACCTAGACCAATAAAATACCGGCAATGCAATCCTTGCCCGGAAAATTGTGTTTTAGGCTCTTGGAGTTTATGGTCGGATTGGAGTGGTACCTGCAGGCCAGCCAATCGCTATCGGACGAGGTCTGTGTTCCGTGCCCCAAGGTTCGGGGGAAGGGAGTGTGGGGAAGTGTCCCAGATTCGGCGGGATGTGAAGTTGCCTGATTGCCGTGTGGAGTTGACGATGCCGGTTTTTAAATGGAGGATTGGAGAATGGACTAGCTGTAGACAGGTGATTATTGGTTTATATCTACATTTACATTAGCATCACCATCGTGATCATTACCACCACCATCATCATCATCACCATCACCACCACCACCACCACCACCACCACCACCACCACCACCACCACCACCACCACCACCACCACCATCATCATTATCATCATGCACCATCACCATCATTACCACCAAAACATACAGCCACCACCACCACAACAACATAAACATTTACATCATCATCATCACTAGCAGCATCCCCATCATCACCACCACCACCACCACACACAGCCATGCACCACCACCGTCACCAACTCCTCACATCACCATCATCATCATTATCATCATGCACCATCACCATTATCACTACCAAAACATACAGCCACCACCACCACCACAACAACATAAACATCATCACTAGCAGCATCACCATCATCACTGCAAAACATGCATCCACCACCACCACCACCACCACCACCACCACCACCACCACCACCACCACCACCACCACCACCACCACAACAACAACATTATCACCATCATCATCATCATCACCACCATCAACACATGCAGCCACCACCACCATCACCACCATCACAATGCAGCATCATCATCACCATCATCATCAAGACATCACCCCTTCACCATGATCTTCATCAACATTATCACAATTGCTGCCATCTTCATTGTTATCATCAATGTGTACATTATCGTCTCCAATCCTCAAAGTAGATATATTTTAAATGTTTAGATCTCATGTTTACTAGTAGTTCTTGAAGGTGAACCAGCATTTAATCGCATGTGTCAAGTGCATGTATTACATTATTGGTTCAACAGTGACTTTTCCTTATTAAGTCATTGAGAGATGGAAGTATATTATTAACAGCTCATTATAAAATACTTCCTACATGTACTATACATGCACAGTGTATAAACTATAAAGGTATTTTTAACTATGTGATAATTAATGGATTACTGCATGTGTCTGTCAGGTTGCTGTTAAAAAAAGAATTGTCATCCAGAGACAGCATTTAATATACAAGTGTACATGTAATTGTACATACATGTATAGGAGGCTAGGCCACTAGGCCAGTTCTGAAATGATTATGATGATAAACATAATATATGTTGGCAATTGTAAACAAAAAGAACACAAATCCAGGGCCTAGTATTGTATTGAAGGAAAAGTAGGCCTGTATCATCCTTTTTTTTTAAGTAGGCCTGTATCACCCTTTTTTCTATGGGTTCTCTCTTATGCTCTTAAAATATTATGCTAGTTAACATTTCATTTCAACTTTTCACTATAAGATTTCTCTTTTTAAATATAATGATTTAATTTGGTATTTGTTTTCTTGATTAATGAGGTGCCCAATCGCCTCCGATCAATTTTGTGTCTTTTTGAATAGTTTTAAAGGTCAATTTCTCTTTATTTGGAGAGTAAGGGATGTAATGTGGTGATCAATGTGACATGTTTCATTAGATGTACACGAATGATGTAACTCAGTTTTGACAAGTTGTCAGTCAAGCTTCAACTCTTAATCCATTGTCGCATACCAGTCAGATTAGGCCTTGGGCCATCATTATCTTATTTAGTCTAGACTGACACTCCCTCTCTCTCTTTCTCTCACTCTGTATCCCTTTATCATTCTCTATTTCACTTCCCTCCCTTTCCCTCTCTTTCTTCTCTCTCTCTTCTAACTGTTCTCGCTCTTTCTCCCCTTTTCTCTTTCTGTTACTTTCCAACGCTCTCTATTTTCTCTCTCACTCTCTTTCTGTTTCTCTTTTCTCCCCAGTTTTTCTCCCTTGCCCCCCCCCTCTCTCTTTTCCTCTGTCTCTCTCTGTCTCTCTCTCTCTCCCCTCTCTAAACATGTGATTTGATATCTAAGGCATTCATACATACATGTACATGTAGTCAATCTGTGACCTCCTTTCATTCCACTGTGTCTTTTACAAGAAGAAATGTAAAATTTGCATTCTGACTATTGAAATACAATTACTTGTTTACTACATGTATGTCCCTTTTGCAGCCAACATCAAATTATGCAGAACTTACAGGAATTATTAATATGTCATGTATGTCCTAACTGTTTATATTTTAGCAGTGTGCTAGTATTCAAATTATGCAAGGAAACCTGTTTACTTTCTAGACTTCCCTGTCAGACACTATTGAGTGACTGACTGACACTTTTTTTCTTTAGTAATAATAAAATTAGCTGTAACAGGTACATGAGCATTTGTCCACAGCAATAACCCACTGCTTGTAATGCCCAACATTAGACTGATCAGGGCTTGTAATTGAATCTTTGTGCAGCACAAAGGGTACGACCATTCAGCACAAGGGTCTGAAAATCAGACTATTAATAAAGTGATTTCAATCACTTGTGTCGATTCAACAACTAATGGTTGTTATCTTCTCACAAAAAAGCCATATTTAAACCCTTTTGTTTTGAGGGAAGTTCTGAATAAGTATTGTCTTTCAAATGCTGTTCGGATTTCCATTTTTCATTTTAGTACCTTAAAATACAAAAACTATTTAACGAAAGAATATTCCTCTGAATGTATTGCTTAATATCTACAATGCTATCATTCTTCCCCATCTGTCCTATTGTACTTTGATATGGGGACATTGTGCAAAAACTTTACTGAATCAAGTTTATGTTTTACAGAAAAGAGCACTACGTGCAATCGCAAATTCTCACCCCAGAACCCCATCTGAACCAAAAAGAATATGTTACCTTCTATTTTCGATAATATGTTCAAAATAACAAAGGATGTTCATTCACATTACACAAGACATGCTAATGATTCCATTGTAAAATACCTTTAATACTTCACGTAGATCAGTAAAATATTCTGGAGTAATTACAGGTACTTAATAGAATGCAATACCTACCGATATAAAAATGTGCTCATCTGTTGCCTCATTTAAACGTAAACATACAAAAACTATTTAATGAAGGAATTTCAATCGTATGTTTAATTTAATTAGCCTGTACTCATTTGTTTATTTATTTACTAATTGTTTCTTTTCTCTTTACTTTGTATTATTATCTGAGGCAATTGGAGCCCAGCCTTTGAAAGGCCAATGGCCTCTGCTGGCTCCTCCATATTCTTTGTATTATTTATATTTATATATTTGCTTATATGTATAATGTATTGTAGGGAAAAAATTAATAAAAACATTTGGGGGCTACTTTTCAAGCTTGCTTGCATTAAAATAGCACTCTTTAAGTTGTTTGCATTGAGCTCTACGCACATTTTGGGGGCTCTTTTTTTACTTTCGGGGGCTCTTTTGGGCATTTCGGGGGCTAATTTGCCCCGAGCCCCGTGTATTTTTTCCCTGATTGTTAAATATATTTTTTTAACGAGAAATGGAAATAAAATGGACTGAACTGAACTGAACTGAACAGGTGAATGAAATAATGTGGGAGATTACGATTATGGCCTTTTGCAGGATAATCCTTGTAATTGATTAGGGATTAGATTGAGGGGAGGGTGGAACCAATCACTAATCTAATCAGCGGTAATGAATGAGACCATGTAGTGTGTCTATGACTCAGTTCCTCATTACAACTTTATTATGATCTATTTACTCGCCTCACTATCAACACATGGACCTACTAGCCTGTTCACACAAGAATATATTTATACTAAACTCATGAATATGTGTAGACTCCTAGACCAAATGAATACAGAATCATATTATGGCCAAAGGAGTGTTCGCACGTACATGTACATATTATTAGAAAGTATGGTACATGTATTAAGAAAATATCCTACATTGAAACTTGTTTTGAAGATGTCAGTTTACATGAAAGCTGGCCAGACACAAGTGGGTCAGTGCTCACACAATTACCGGTAATAAGCCTTGCCCAGTTAAACGTTTCTATGTATGATGCAATGTTTACATTAGAATTTTACCTGACTCCTTTTTTTGGTATTTAGAACAGAGCTCAAACCTCTGTTTCACTATAGATACAATGTTCTAGACAAAACAAAAAACAAAAACCCCAAAACCCAACAACAACAACAACAGACAGACCTATCGTAAACAAAATTAAAATCCCTATCTTATCTGTAACTATACAGGTAACTACACCTGTACATGTATGGTTTGGGTATTGCTATACAATGAATTTTGATAGTGTAAATGGGGGGGGGGGGGGTGGGGTAAATCCATGTTACAACTCTGTGATACATGTACATGATAGGCTGTAGTCTGGTAGCCTGCAGGTACAGACACCATTTGACACTTCATGAAATTAAGATGACCTGTATGATGTCTAAAATAGATTCTAAAGGAAAATACAGTGTCAACAATGTGCCCTACAGTTTCCTAAGTAAAAATCTAATTTAAGGCGGAATAATTAACATGGAAAAACATCTTGAAGCATTTACAAGCAATTTACATTAAATCTTGCAGATGTACAAAAACATATCTATTTGAATGCTAGAGACGTTTTTGTGCAACATATTAACAACTAACAAAAGTATTATTTGTTATCACTTTACACTTCACATTTCTCATGCTGTGACATTGTAGCCTCTTTAAATTTCAATTCAATTTTAATTTCAATTTATTTATGTTTCCAACAAAACATTACAAATCAATTACATGTATAAGCATTTAAAACAAATGTAAGAAATACATGTTGGAAACAGAGGGGTTCACTAAAAAGCAATGCTTGTACAAGTGTGAACACCTCAAATGATACCTAGAAATAATGAGTAATTAAATTATCTAATCCGTAACTACAAAAGGAACTACAAAACTTAGGGAAAGAAAAAGGGGGATGCAAACAGAGACGAGAAAGGGACAAGACAATGCTTTACACTACAAAGATAGAAGAACACGGTCATAATACAAAGAGTAGACAATGACAAAAAGAAGTGAGAGATCGGGGTACAAAAAATAATACAAAATGATGAGCTGCATGTGGGGTTGAGAAGACGATAAGGAAAGAGAAATGCACGTTAGAAAAGGAAATACCGGTAAGCATGAGAAGGCACAATATACATGTAATATATTAAATAGCGCCTTTAGACATTATAGTGAAAATGTGATTACCTAGACCAAAGATGACCCTTTCAAGCTAATCTCTAAATATCATTTTCCTTGAGCTTAATCAAACTTGACAAATTAAAATCAAAGTGGAAGGGGCTCTCCATGGTTCCAGCAGGCTTTTTATGTCATCAAAATCTAAAAGAAACAAACTGTGTTTATATTGAGCTATTCTCTGCAAAATATCACAATTTATTTGGAAACTATTGAGGAGTGGAGAGGTTTCATGCTGTTTAACCCGGTAGGTAACCTCCCAACCTATTTTTAGGAAGTTTGTTTCTCAAGAAAGTGTCAACTTCAAAATCATCACAACATTTGAGAAAGGTTGTGTTTCTTATTAAAAATAAAGAAAGGTTGGTAATGAAGGGCAATTCATTTCTGTTAAAAGATGAATTGTGCAAAAGAACAATGACTAGATAATCTTGATTTATTAAATTCTTGATAGACTTGTATATAATGTAAAAATGTTTGAAAGCTGAAATTATTGAATAATGAATCTCAATATAGGTGAGTCAGTCATTCATCAGAAATGGCCTATATTCAGAGGTTCTGAAATCATCATAATGATAGTGAATAATTAAGTCTTACCGAAAGAACCCATTTTACACCTGGGTGGAGAGTGGCAAATGTAGATTATTGTTTTTCCAAAGGACACTAGTGCATTGCTTGTCATATTTTGAATATGATGTCATTTGAAAACTCTCATTTTCAGGGGACATTTCTTCCATTACATTCTTCTACACTAGCATAAAAAAGAATGAATGAATACCAGATCTCAGCTTCTTTTAACGATGGCATTGGGGTTGCATTCCTTGCTTTCCTCACTTCTCTGGACAGTTGCTTGTTTACCACACATGCATTTTGGCAACACGATGGCTTTGCAAAATTACCAATTTCTGGGCCACATCTCACAAAAGATATCAATCAGAAATATGTTCAGAAGAGATACAGTAGGAGACTGCACATTTGCGATTGATTAGAGGACTTGCAATTGATTTAGATCAATCATAACTCTTTATATGATGAAGCCCTAGTCTTGATTCGCTCTGTGGCAACCCGTTTAACATATATTAATCTGGCATATTGGAAACAATTAAATATTCTTAAAGCCTCTCTAGTATATGTATCTATCCCATGATAAGTGCGATGTGGCACATGGATATATGTGGCATATAAGAAGTTAAAGAGAATAGCATTTGATGATAGCCTGTAGCCTTCCTCCAGGTGGTATCTGTTATTCCCCTGCGGGTGAATGCCTGAGGAAACGTTCTAATTACCTACCTCAAATACTAAAATAGCTCATCATGGGTTCCCACATTACACCATATGTGCGAATGAACAACAGTGTAATATATTGTGATGACAAATTAACAAGGGAAAATGTGGTTCTTTTATGCTTCCCTGAAAGGTGTGTGGTAATTAGGGAAAAAAGGAAGCATACAAAACATCTGTTCAATATCTGTGGGTTGTACAGTGCGTCCCAGAAAAAACGAAACCGAGAAGTATCGATGTTTTATCATAACTTAATCACAACCATAATTAATGAATGATACATATTTGGAAAGCTTAGGGTCTTCTCTTTCAGTTGATGCTACTCACGTGATGCATATTTCACGCATGAGTGATTAAAAGCAATTTGAAGGAAGGAAACCAAAAAGACATTTGGCGGGCGGTATCTGAATTTCGAAGAAAAATTCACATTTCTAGAAAGTTGAGTTTCTGCCCTTTTATATGACACCTCAATCAGGAAAAATGAGCGAGGAATGACAAAGTTCTGTTTGTTTAAAGTAGCCCTTACATTTTCATAATTTTAACAAGCGAATTCGTTTTCACTGGGTGCCTGCTGTAGCAAAAAGCAGATTTGACAAAAGACTTAACTCCGTTTCGTTGACAATCAGCCATGCATGAAGACTCTCGTCTACGGCTGATTGTCAACGAAACGGAGTTAAGTCTTTTGTTAATTTTGTTTATTGATACGGCAGGCAGCCAGTGAAAACGAATTCGTTTAATAAAATTATGGAAATGCAAGCACTACTTTAAACAAACAAAACTTTGTCATTCCTCGCTCATTTTTCCTGATTGAGGTGTCATATGAAAGGGCAGAAACTCAACTTTCTAGAAATGTGAATTTTTCTTCGAAATTCAGATACCGCCCGCCAAATGTCTTTTTGGTTTCCTTCCTTCAAATTGCTTTTAATCACTCATGCGTGGAATATGCATCACGTGAGTAGCATCAACTGAAAGAGGAGACTCTAAGCTTTCCAAATATGTATCATTCATCAATTATGGTTGTGATTAAGTTATGATAAAACATCGATACTTCTCGGTTTCGTTTTTTCTGGGACGCACTGTATAAACAAATAATTGAACAGGTATTGACTATTTGCATAATCACTGACAGGCTCTAATGCTCTGGGTAATTTGCTTTAGAATTAATATTTACAAGTAAAATAGTTCAAGATCATGATATTTCCACTTGCTTTCTCATACATATATGCTGAACTCTGTTGATTTATCAACAATAGGACAAATGCCAATGGAGAATTGAAAGAGATAGAAAATGACTGAAGAAGACGAAAAAGAAGTCAAAACATGAAAAACACTTTTGTTTTACGCCTTTGTGGTTTGAAGGCTCCCTGAGTAAAGAAAAGTGGGGCATGATTTAACATAAAATACAGTACCGGTAGAGAATGAGGGAATTAAGGAGCATATTTGTGGAGTAATTGTAAGGCTATCATTCTTCTGAAAGGACTTTTGCCTGGTTAGGAGAATCATATACATGTACATACATACAAACAAGTTTGATTATTTTGTATTGTCTGCCTCTGAGCCAGAATCAAGAAGGCTGTTGACCTATATGCTGTGTAACCGTATTACAATGCTTTTCTACCATTACATACAGACATACAGTAAACCAATGATATGTTGGATATATATATTCAAGGGTATTATTTTGTTAACATGTTACTTTTAAAAGCATTTCTGCAGGTCTGCATGTTTGAATAGAACTGTAATGATTCACAGGAATATCAAATTGTCTGTAAACAAGTTTCATTGCGAACATCGGCCTTAATATGACAATGCTGAGAGAGAGAACGAGAGAGAGAAAGAGAGATAGCGAGAGAAAAGTAGAGAGATAGAAACTGGCAGAAAGTGTGAGAGAGAGGGCATTAAAGCTTTATGTAGAAGTATGTTAGCATTTAATAAGCCTGTCTTCATCAGCTCGAGATTGCCGTATAGTGCGAGTCTTAGCGCTGGTGAAGATAGCCAAATAGCGGGATATTTTGTAAACTAGCCCAAGATATCTTGGGATAATTATCTCGACCAAATATCCTGCTAATTGCAACTTCGGGCTGATGAAGACGCAAATTAACTGGATATTTTGCCATCGGGATAGTTCAAATATCGAGATATATATATCGAGATATTTCGCAATCTCGAGCTGATGAAGATAGGCCTAATGTGAAGTAGGTGAATCATTGCCCTTTTTTTTTAAATCTCTCACATGTATGCAAATAATGTAAATGCTTTGGCAGGTTGTTGGAACAAGAAGAAAAACGCCTTTCTTAGGATAAAATTTGACAAATTATGGCTTGGAAATGTCATTCACCTACAATGAAGCAGAGCTTCAAACTTCTAAGTTGATAATGTGTTATGAGAAAGCTAAGTAGATTTCAGGTAGACAAGTATTATGAGAAAGCTAAATAGATTTCAGGTAGACAAGTATATATATCAGGGTTAAATCAAGGAGTTACATGTATATTCCTCTGTGAAACAACTTTAGCTGTATACATGTTGGTACATTGTATGTAGGTGTCAATTCATTCCAGAGATTCCAACGGATGAATGTTTGAGGGCAGTTTTCATTAGCCACTTTAATTTCAGAACAGTCTGCAATTAGTTATGAGTGGAGTGTCATGGTATACTGGTTCATATACTTGACTCTTAATCCAAGATTGAGGATTCACTCCCCAGCCTGGCAGTAATGTCCTTTGGCAAGACATTAGTCCACATTTGCCACTTTACACCCAGGTGGGTGTTAAATGAGTACCTGGTAGCATGCAAAAGTCATAACTTGTAGTTTACTCAGCATGACAAGGATCAGATTGCGCCATCGACACCGCCTCTGTGTTTGGGCATGGTTTGGGCTAATGAGGATACACCATTTCTCTAATCAAATGTAAGATATCCTAATCATGTCAGAATCCATTACACAGTCCATCTGCTGGACCATGATTAAGATCCAATCGTGTCTGGTCTGTGATGGACCAAATTAGACCTGACTGACTGACCAGAGGTGCGTCTACACGTTCCATTGAAGCAGGTGTTTTATCAGGGGCCTATTTAGATTTTAAAAACTTACAAGCTCCAAGGGGAGAGCGATACCTGTGTACATGTAATTCTGTGCTTTGATTTATGAAGAAACACTGCTTGTACCGTAACTTTTAAAAAGTTTTTCAAAGGTTTTTTTTTTTCTTCTTTTTTCTTTGATGACAAAAAAGCTAAACAATTTCCAACCCCTCAAGAAAAAGGGGATTATAATGAAGAAGATGAAGAAAAAGAAGAAGAAGGAGGAGCAGAAGAGAGAAGAAAAAGGAGGAGAAGAAGAAAGAAGAAAAAGAAGGAGGAGAAGATTGAGAAGGAAGAAAAAGAAGGAGGAGAAGAATACTACTAATAAGAAGAAGTAGAATAAGATGTTGATGAAAAGAGAAAAAAGGAGAACAAGTAGTAGAAGGAAAAGAAGAAGAAGAAGAAAATGTAGGGGCTGTTGGTGATTTGGACTTCACATTCATCACTAAAACAATCACTGTAAAAAGTTACACAAACGGCCACAGAAGAAATGTCTGCCATTATTATCTAAATCATGAGATATAAGATGGGGGAATTCCAGATTTAGTATTAAATAAAAGTTGTGACATTTTTACCTGTTTCTTTAGGGTCTATGTCTGACTTGTCTGTTCTTTTTCCATTTTTGTCTAGGAGATGTCCTTCCTATATCTGTAGATGCCTATGAATGCATTTTTTGAGTAGAAATTACCTACATGGGTTAGATCATGGAATATGGATGCAGTCTACCAGACATTGAAAGTAACAAAGTGCATGGCTACCTTATAGTACTAGTAATACTGATTGAATGCCTGCCAGTGATTTTTATGGAGCAATAGTGGTAGGACCAAGTGTTGTATAACCATATTAAAGCTACATACATCAGTCCTTAAATAGTCATTTAAAAATAAAATGGCAATTTGAAATTTAAGAAAAAGGATTTTGAAGGGCAAATCACCAACAGTCATAAAATAAAGATTTATAAATTAAATAATAGTATTTCTATTATTTTATTTTCGTCTTCTTTCTTCTTCTTCTTCTTCTTCTACAACTACTACTACTATACTACATCCCTTCTTCTTCTTCTTCTTCTTCTTCTTCTTCTTCTTCTTCTTCTTCTTCTGCTTTCTCCTCCTCTTACTATCATCTTCTTATTCTACTTCATCTTGATATTCTTATCCTTACAAAAATATAGATACGTACAGTGTATATTATACATGTATATTCCTGTATATATTTAATCCATAAGCCATAACGATCTTTGATGTTTTGTTTATACAGCCTGACAGTGCTGCGCCCAGCTCATGCATGGTAGGCCAGAGGTACCGCCAGGTCGACTGTGTGGATGACATTGGAGAGATAGTAGAAGGTGAAAGATGTCTAGAGAACAGAGAATCAGGTAAGCCCTCCATCTCATTATCCTCTTTCCATTAGCAGTTTTTCCCTTCATCTTCGTGTTCATGAGTCAACGAGGAGGTTGAATTCTGATCAAGATAAAAAAAAAATTTCTTAACTTTATACAAATATGGTACATCTGTTAATACATGTACCAGGGGTATGTTTTTTTTTCCTACTTTTTATTCAAATTTACTTCCTTTTCATGACCCTTTTCCATCAATAATGATTAATTTTTCTTTGTCAAAGCCACCGTTGTATTTACAGTTGACACTAAATGATTCATATTGCTCGTAAATTCGATGTTTGTTGTGCTTTTCGTAACTCAACAATGAAAGGTGAACTCGTTGAATTAGGGCCTTTTGTTGAATACTCTTAAATTAAAGCTTTAGTATGTCACATTCTCAAGAAACATGAATGAAGACAAATAATTTTTTTTAAATCAACTACTACAACGATGACAAAACTTGGTATTAAAGGGTATGATTAATTTAGTTGCTAACTGTATGTATTCTGTCTTTAAAATCAGAGATTGAAAACGTTCTTCAGACGGTCAACTTTGAGCCAGCGAGACAGGAGATCTGCACCGTTCCCTGTGACTGCATCGTTTCTCTCTGGTCAACCTGGGGTGAATGCTCTGTGACCTGCCATGACCCCACCTCTCAAGAGGTCGTAGGTCACAGGTAAGATTTATGACGTTGACAGAAGGTTCAAAATGGCCCAGCCCAAATATGAAATAGAAGCAATATAGAGTATATTCATGCAGGGTGTAGGCTACATATCTATGATTCATCAATAAGGTTGTCATACCAGTATTTTCTTTTCATTTTGTGAAATGGATACAAATCTGTCCTAGTTGGATATTTAAAAGTAAACCTAAACATGTACCTGTGTGGTACCACCAAAAATAAAAATGTAGAATTAAAATTTAATTTTGTTGTTTTGAAACCACAGTTTGATAGAGTATATGTACATGGTAGTGTGTGGATATTCAGGATTTATTAGGAATTGCATCTTTTTTCGTTTGGTTTTGTTTAGTGATATACCGGTTGATACAAAATTGAATATGTTTCGTCTATTTATACAAATATATTTTATCGATTTACAGCATTACCTCAAACCTAACAAAGCATTGTAAAATTACATGTGAGAATACATCAACACAATATATAAAGCGAAGTATTATATTAGCATTATAAATTAAAATTAAGTATTTCCAATCAGTATCAAACAACAATCTGTAATTAAAAAAAGGGTCAAATACGCTGGAAATATTATTGCTACAAAACATTTAGTTGACAATAGAAAGAAATCTCAGCAAAACTTTTCTCCAGTTTTGATTAAAATGTAATATATAATAATAGTAATTTGTGTATTTTATTATGCATCAAAGTACATTTTAAACTGTATATTATTGGTTGAAGTTCAAGTAAAAGCATGTAATGGTAATGGACTTGCCTTGATAAGCACCATACATGTTGAATATATCTCACTGTTGACCAAGCATGAATTTTAGGAATTATTTATCAAATCAATGTTTTTTTCTTCAAACAGGCTGAGGTCGCGGAGGGTGCTAAGGGCAGCTTCAAATGTAGGGCTTCCATGCCCCACACTGGAAGATCATCAACCATGTCTGATTCAAAACATGACAGCTTGCCCTCAGTATGACTGGTATCTACAGGTAGGAGAAAGATGCTGGAAGTATAGTGTTGCTATGGTCATGATAATGGTGGTGGTGGTGATGATGAGGGTAATGATGATGTTGAGGGTGATGATGATGGTGATGTTGACGGTGGTGTTTATGATTATGGTGCCGATGGCTCGGAAACAGAATTCTGATGATTATCATGATTATGATGATTCCTGCTAGATGGTGATGATGAAAATGATGATGATGAAAATTATGACAATGATGATGATGATGATGATGATGGTGGTGATGATGATGGTGATGATGATGGTGATGATGATGATGATGATGGTGATGATGGTGATGATGATGGTGCCGAGAGTTTGGAAACAGAATTCTGATGATTATAATTTGCATAACAGTTTGCCCTCAGTACGATTGGTATCTCAAGGTTGGAGAACGTTGATTGTATGAATATTTGTTTGCTACGGCTACTATAAAAACAGTGATGATTATGGTGGTGACTATGATGATGGAGGTGATGGTGGTGATGGTGGTTCCGACGATTATCATTTTCATGGCGGTGTGCTGTCAGTATGAGTTGTATCTCCAAGTAGGAGAAAGATGTTGGGGGAAGGGTTGCTATGGTGATGATGGCGATAGAAATGATGATGATGATGATGACGATGATAGTAATGAAATTGATGATGGGAGATATGAAAAGCAGATTTCTTTATTGATTGCATCCTAGCTCATCCTATATTCTATAGGAGATCCTGGTAAGATATTCAAATGACTGGAATTTATAGGAACATGAGACAATCAGCTTTTCTTTTACTTTTTTATTTCTTTTAATTCTAGGACTGGCAGCTGTGCCGAGTAACCATGAACTCCAGTGGATCCTGTGGGGCTGGTATTGAGACTAGGCAGGTGTTCTGTGTGGACGGTGGTAACGATGTCTTGACACCAGTAGCTGATGAACTCTGCTTTAATTCTGGTATGTAGTCCTCGTATTCCACCCACCCCCTCTCGAAAAGAAAACACACATGCACAAACCTACATATAGTATATAGAATTTGTAATTCATATTGATATGTTGACGTTTGTCTGATTTATTTAATTTTTTATTTTTTATTGGAAATCTCTGCCCTATTCTAGAGTGAATGGACTCCTGTCGATCCTGTCTTATTTCTTATTTTCTGGTCTCTTTTATTTGAAAATTGCTATCTTGAGCTGGAGTGAACGCATATCAATCTACTGACTGTTTGTCATACTTCTTGTTTTCTGTTTGCTTTGAATTGAAAAATCGCTCTCCTGGGCTAGACTAGATGCACTTATGCTGACCATATTTATAGTTTCATAGTTTCTTGTTCCTTCAAATTGAAAATTGCTATACTGGGCAAGAATGAACACACCTGTTCTTTTCTTTCTGTATTCTCTCTCTTTTTTCTATTGTATTTTCTGGGCCCTTCAAATTTAAAATCGCTATGTTGAGCTAGAGTATAGCACCCCTGCTGACCGGTGGTCTAATTTGTTACGTTGAGATAAGACAAGCCTGATGGAAATATGTTTCTGGTTCCTTCAAATTGAAAATCGCTATGTTGAGCTAGAGTGTACACACCCCTGCGGACCGTTGGTCTAATTTGTTAGGTTGAGATAAGACAGGCCTGATGGAAACAGGAAATGAAGGGGAAGTATCAATTTGTCCTACTACTCTGATCCCTGATAGCCCTCGTGCTAGTCAAGTAATCTTCAAGTAGGTGGCAATAATGAGATGATCATCTTAGGCCAGCCACCTTCTACATGTATATTATGCAAGTAATCCCTGTGGGCAAGCAATAGTGGGCAGAAAAGTTTGGAAGATGAAACCCTGTTCACACTTGAGTGAGGAATGATTCAACCTTGTTTACACGTTTAGTGAGGCAAGATTAAATCTTGTTCACATGTGAGTGATGAAAGATTAAACATTGTTCAGACGTGAGTGAAGAAAGATTAAACAGTGTTCACACAAGAGTGAGGAAAGATTAAACCTTGTTCACATGTGAGTAAGGAAAGATTAAACCTTGTTCACATGTGAGTAAGGAAAGATTAAACCTTGTTCACATGTGAGTAAGGAAAGATTAAACCTTGTTCACATGTGAGTAAGGAAAGATTAAACCTTGTTCACATGTGAGTAAGGAAAGATTAAACCTTGTTCACATGTGAGTAAGGAAAGATTAAACCCTGTTCATACTCGAGGGAGGAAAGATTAAACGGTGTTCACACGAGAGTGAGGAAAGATTAAACGGTGTTCACACGAGAGGGAGGAAAGATTAAACCTTGGTCAGACGTGAGTGAGGGAAGATTAAACCCTGTCCACACAGGGTGAGGAAGAGTGAGGAAACAGTTTCTCATGAATGAAGTATGAACTGTGACCTCTAGAGTACCAAACAGTCTAGAAACATTTCTTAAAATGATTTAATAAGATCAGTGACACGGTCATCAAACAGGGCAGTTCAGTTGGCAGGATTGACTGGCAACACATTTAAAAAGACCCTAAGGTCAAACAGAAATATGGTACGGTTTGTCATAGAGGCTGTTCAGACCGGCAGAGATAGCGTGTGCTAGACCGCGCTATCTCTGCGATGTGGAAGGTACAACGTCGTTTCGGTCCGCCCAACAGCGAGCCACGGCGAGCCAAAACGGTGTGCCACTGGAGCACCTCTTGGGGGTGGTCCACGAGAGATGGCACTGTCTAGTGCGCGCTAGACCGGGCTATCTCTGCTGGTGTGAACCCGAGCTACGATAGCACGCCAGAAGTCATCGGTCTACACGCGGGGAATTTTATACTCATTCTATTTTGGTGTGATCTGAATCTGAATCGGTACAACTCAACACTCCGGGTTCGTAATAGCGCGCAAAATCTTTGACCGCTCTGACCTCATGACGTCACGCGTCATGGCAACAGGACCTCTCAAAAAAGGGGGTGCTACGATAGACCGCGCTATCTCACTGCGGTGTGAATCCGGCGAATGCCAATGGGCGGACCATGGGTCGCGCTACGATAGCGCGATCCACGGTCCCCCCTTGCGGTGTGAACAGCCTCATAAATGAATAAAGAGTCCAATTTCAAACTTTGAACCCATTTAATGTACAGGTACTTCACCTGTATTGGGTATTATCATATTCTATTATTGAAACATTGTTCTTAAGAAACCATGGATCTTGAAGGAATACATAGAAAGTGGTATCGCAAAAAAGTTAAATAATTGCCAATTTCAAAAAAGAAAGAAAAAAGGAGCAGTTTTAAAACCTTTTCGACCCCTCCCCCACAAATAGACTGAATATGAACCTACTAATCAGGTGGCATGAGGATCAACAGGAGGCAAATGAAGCGTCAATAACAAACCAGAGTAATTAACTCTGACACAGCTACAAGTACATGTACATGTAGATGGCTGTATTAACAGATGTATGCATATCCTCAGGAAGTGTCAAATAACTGTATTAATTTCATGTAGTCATTCTGGAATTCCTGTATCGAATGGACCTCTAATTGACATGGAGCTAGAACAATAGATAAATTATTGCTGGAATCATTACATTTGATTTTACATTTACATGTACATATAGGTAGTCTTGAATGAACTGTTTAACCATAAGGAGACAGCTGAATCAAAATAAAAGGAGACGTGATGGCTTAGTGTTCACTGGTGTACTAGTGTGGAGGCTTGGGTGCTACTGAAAAAGGCCCATTACCAGCCACACAATAAATTTTCCCTCTCTCTCCCTCTCTCCCTCTTTTTCCTTTTTTTTTTGTCTTCTTTCTTTCTTTTTTCCCCTTGTCCTTCTCCTTCTTTCTCCTTCTTCCTCCTTCTTCCTCCTCTTCCTCTTCATCCTTCTTCTTCTCCTCCTCCTTCTATTTCTTTGTCTGCTTCTCATTCTTCTCCTTCTCATCCTCCAGCTCTCTCTCCTTCTTCCTCTTCTTCTTCTTCTTCTTCTTCTTCTTCTTCTCCTTCTTCTTCTCCTTCTCCTTCTTCTTCTTCTTCTTCTTCTTCTTCTTCTTCTTCTTCTTCTTCTTCTTCCTCCTGCTCTCCTCCCCTTCTTCTCTCTCTTTCTCTCTATCTCTGTTTCCCCCTTGATCTTTCTTTCATACAATAAGTACTTCATTGGTTTGTACTACAGGTGGAAGTGATGTCACTGTATACACAAACCTTAGACTACATTTCCTCTTTTAATAACAATCAGTATCTAGACTCACTATCAATACCTCAAATCAAAGCCCTGATTTCAAAATAAACAAATTAAATGACATGGCTGAACTATATTATGGCTAAAAACAGAAATAGAGGAAATGATCCATAACACCTAATAACCTTACACTATTTCCTCTTTATAACGTGTGGGATGAACATCAGATAAATACGTGCAATTTGAGAGCTGACAATCTAGCAGCCTTAAATCCTTTCAGATGATCAGTAAGCATTTAGAAGATAACAAAAGAAATAAAGAAAGCAAAAACCTTTACATGTCCTTCTCTAGTTAAAAATATTTTTCTCTCATGCTTTTATAGGCTAAAATATGATAGGACACAACATTTCTCAATTTCATGTTGGGTATATTTTCGCTTCAAAAATGAATCGGGATAATGTTGATTACAATAAAAGAGATCAGATCATTATTCAGGTTCTTTAATTCTCACCATGGAAATTTAAAGTTTAAAATTAGACATTTAATCCTTCATTCATAATCATCTTTTTTTTGTTTAAATATTTTTTTAACCCTAGACTCTGCTAACCTGTTCAAACCCGTCGCCAATCGAGCCTGCTACCTGGACTGCCCTGTCGACTGTGAAGTAGGTCACTGGTCGCACTGGTCATCCTGTACAAAGAGCTGTGGAGAGGGCGCTGTTCAGATGCGCTACAGGGAGGTGCTGGTTGAGGATGTGTTTGGAGGCCAGGAGTGCCCCTCTCAGGTTGAACTGAGGGCCTGCGAGGCCATAGAGTGCGCTTGGTGGCATACAGGTAAGCCGTAGCTATTAAATGAGGAAGCCTTGGGAAAAGTTAAAGGGGAAGTCTACTTTGATATAAAAGGTAAAGATCAGTATTGGAAACGCTCCAATTTCAAAAAAATGAAATGGAAGCTCTTATTACTAAACATGTGAAAGAATATGTTTTGACTAATACATGATGATAACATTTTTGCCGGGAAACCGCCTACTAATTGATATATTTGGTAAATTAGTTTATCTATTGGTGTTTGAGAGATAAACGCACGTGTCGCGCACGTGTTCCTAGTCCCATATGCATCTTTCTGTGTACAGTGTGTGTAACTTTACAAAGACTGGGCCAAATTTCTTATCATTTTGATGATTCCAGAACCTTGCAGTACACACCAATACTTATATGCTAGATGCTCAACCTTTTCTGATCGATTCTACAACGTTTCTTTCACATTGCAATCGCATGACCAGAACTGATCTTTATCTTTTAATGGTTAGAATAGAAGCAGAAAAATGAAAGGAACTGGTGAGTCAAAGTTTGAACAAATTCTGATTGAAATAAAAAAAGTTATGAATTTTTGAAGTTGCAATCAATCAAACATAAATTGGCATCTCTTTAACATATCCTTCGAACTCCTCTCCCACATGGAAATACCATGGGCTCTCCTACACTGTAGCAATGCAAAGACATTGGATACTATCATTATGAAAATTAAAATCACTTGGTGGCATATTCTGCAAAGTTGGTCAAACACATGACTGATTCTATTTTTGTATCGTCCATTCATTGGTATTTTGCTTTGGCTTTAATACACATTTGGAGTATGAGAAAGATATTTTACATCTACATTTTCTAGTTTGGTGTACAAAAACCTGAACTCAGTGGGTATTAATTGCCCTACAGTGCATTGACGGTTAATGAGTTCTTAGTGATCACATGATCTAATTATCACATAAAGGACACCATACAATGCACTTGTATCAAAGTTCATTATCCCAAGTCATTATCCCAAGAACAATTCATTACAACAGGATATTATTGTCAAGTGCTTCACCGCGTAAACTCCATTGACTCATAGTGTATTATAATAGACCCCCTTTGTCAGTTGTATATCCTGGGCTTAATCACCTCCATCCCCGCCCCCATCTCCCTCCCTTCCCTTGCAAAAAAATGGTTCTTGTATAAATCAAATCGAATCAAATTGATTTATTAAAATGGAGTTCAAGACAAGAAGAAGTAGAGGTAGTGAGTGTTATGGCGTTAGAGTCAGTAACATACCTTCCTTCACACTGTGGTTCTTGTATAAATCGAATCAAAATCAAATTGAATCAAATCCAATTAATTTATTGAGAAGGAACTTGAGACAAGGAGTGGAGGAAGTGAGTGTCATCATGACAAAAGTCAGTTTCCCCTCCCTTTCCTTGCATAATATGGTTCTTGTATAAATCAAATCAAATTGAATCAAATCAAATCAAATTTATTTATGGAATTGGAGTTTGAGAAAAGAAGAAGTGGAGGGAAAGACATCATGGTGAAAATTTAGTAAACCCACGTAAAACAATTGTAATAATATAGTTGGGAGAATTTAGGAAACGATCACTTCAGCTTTTCCCAATCTGTATCATTAATAATAGTCCATTTTCACTCAATTTTCAGATTATTTTTAATTGTACATCTAGCATTGAAGTCACCACCTTATTTAGCACCACTTTCTCTCATCTGAACAATGTTACCAAGTCCCCTAAAGGACAAGTCCACTCCAAAAATATTTTACTTTCAAAAGAAGCAAAAAAATCAGACAAACCAATCAAAAAAAGTTTGAGCAATATCGGATAACTAATAAGAAAGTTATGAATTTTTGAAAAAGTATGTTAAACTATGGACCAATGAAAATCACTACATATATTGTCATTTTGGTTATCAGTTTGTGACGTCATGTCCGCACTTTTTATCAATTGCTTTATATATTTTAATCCCATTAATTTCTCTTTTTATCCCCCAAAACTTTATTCCCCCATACCTTTGCCCAAGGTTATATGATTTGTATCATATTGCGTACATGATATTTCACAAAATCTTTTATAAACTTTGAAGAATTGATACTATTTTCTGAATAATGTATATTCATAATTATTGACTTTTATATGAATAGTTTATCAAAATTCACATTTGTCATGATTTAACTGGAAACTAAATTACTCTAAATAAGTGCATCCACACAAAAACATATTACTATCAATCTAACTTGGATGCTGGTGTGAAGAAATAAGATCCTTAGGGGGAAAATACAAAATTTATATTATCAATAAAAAGAAAATAATTAGTGGATAGTGAGGACATGACGTCACAGACTGATGAGTGAGTTCCAAATTTGTCTTGTGCTTTTCATTGTTCCATAGTTTTACATACTTTTTCAAAAAATTATAACTTTCTTATTAGTTCTGATTTTGCTCAATTTTTTTTTGATTGGTTTGTCTGAGTTTTCTGCTTCTACTGAAAGTAAGTTATTTTTGGAGTGGATTTGTCCTTTAAAGAAAAATGTTTGAGAACCCCTGCTTAAGTCCTTTTCACCGTCCTCTTTCCATTCACCAGGACGATGGACGACATGCTTCCTGGACCGAGGTTACGATGACTGCGGACCTGGTACGCGCCACAGGGCCGTATACTGCATGAACGCTCTAAATAAGCGCGTTGATGCGTCCTACTGCGCTGGCAAGACCAAGCCGGACCGACAGGGTACGTGTCGCGTACCTTGCGCAGAGGATTGCGTGGTGTCGGAGTGGTCCGACTGGGGGGCCTGCTCGGTGTCTTGTGGACCGAACGGAGGCGCTCGGAAGAGAACGAGGAGGATTGTGGGTAAGAAAGGCTTAGCATCAAATTGTCCTATTGAGAGTAATAGGTGGTTAAACTAGCTGTACATTTTATAGTTGGATAGTTGAGTTTTGTTGCAGAGGGCGCTACACACAATAATTTTTTGTGAGATAATGAAAAACTGAGTGTCAAATTTGAAAGAATATACAATTTAAACGACAAAATCATCTTTGTTTGATCTAAATCGTTTCAGAGATGGCTGAAATACCCTTAAATATCACCATTTCTAATATTTGTGGAGCCCTGCAAACATTTAGTAATTTTGAACCAGCCGTTTTAAAACGAGATAGCGCCTTATACGTACTATTCCATCCAAAGCCAATATTGGCCTTTTGTTGGCTTTCTCGTGTTGGTTTAATACGCACAACCAGCTAGCCTGTGTACTGTTATCATTAAATTAATTAATTAATTAACGGTCACCATATTTTTTTGAAAGTGAGAGCTGAATTGGTTTGATTGTATTCAATCTAAATTCACACATTTTGGGGTCTAAAATTACCTTCATAGCAATTTTAGGTTCTAAAAGGGCACTAGAAATGTCTTAAATAAGAATAAGAGCAATATAACCATGCACTTTGAAGGCATTTGCAGTCTTAAATAAGAACTCAACCATCCCTTCAATGCCTTTTTGTTAAATCACATCAAATGTAGCAAATTATTGACATATGCTATCTAACAGTGTGGATGTCGAGCAGTGCTTCCCATATGACAAACATATATGCCTTTTGTTTCGATTTATTTGATCCGAGAATGAAAATTCTCAGTAATATGACCATTTAATCAATTTAGTTCAGAAATTTCTGTGAAAATGTGCGTAATAACTTTGATAGTAATTTCTGATAGAACTGCTTAATTTATGTAGCTTCTTCAATGCATGGTCTCAATTGTAAGAGCTGTTTACAACACAAAAACAAATAATGAATACAAACTTTTCCTTGTTGCTTGAAACAGACAAATGTTGTAGATGATAAAGGATATCATTTGAGTAAGATAGATTAGAATAACGGCAACAAATTCTGATTTGAATTCAAATGAAATTGTTTATGCGATACATTTCTTCTTTTCAGGGTTATTATTTGAACATTGTCTCTTGAATTGCGCTCTGCACAAACTCTTAAAGCCCGTCTGCAATAGTTTGGCCAGGGGGGATAAGACCTCCCTGCAAGGTCACTAACAGGTGGTTATCACAGCAAATCAGCTCTCAATTAACATAAGAAAAAGGGGACCTTGGGGAACCAACAGGCACTGATAAGGCATCGTTTGCTATATAAAGGGCACAAGTCTAGTAGTGCAGTGGGGGCTTTAAATGTGAAGTTTACATAACACAACATTTTCTTTTCACCCAGCGTACCCATACAACCGAGATCTAAATCCGTGCCTTTCCGAAGACGAACTTACTCAAAGCAAACCTTGCAATATCCATGTATCGTGCCACACATACTCATGGCAGGCCACTGCATGGGGAGCATGTCAAATGAATTCAACAGCCAACTGTGGAGGAGTTACTGGAGTGGGAGGATGTTTAATGAATGAAACAGCCAGCTGTGGAGAGGGAATTGGAATGGAGACAAGGGACGTAGGCTGTGAAATGGAAACAGGTATTTGCTCTTTTTCACCCTGGTATTCAAAATGATTTCAGATTTCCTTAATGTTAAAGGCATCGTTTAACAAGTTAAATCTGAGGTGCATGGCCCTATGTGTCATCAGTGTCTGTGATATGGTGTAGCAGTGAAGCCCTAAACAAATTGCGCTTCAAAACGATCATGAAGTGCCTCAAAAAAGTAAAAATCTTTGAGTGACCGGTTTTTCCATACTCATTTTCCCCAGTAGACAGTAGTGTTATGAAAATTGTTATGAAAACGGTTTTTGAAACTTTTATTTCCCATCATGAATATCTTGATAATCAGACAGGCGATCGGCTTGTAAAAGTCATGGAATACCTGACTGATCTAAAGGTTTATAATTATGATTGCAGCGTGAGCTAAATCCAGGATTTTGTTTCAGAATGTGAGACAAAGATACCCAATCCCTTTGAAACAGAATATTTATTGTACATATTTTACAATGAATGTTCATGTATACTGTAGCTTTTTCTCTTTCAGGAAGAAAATAATTATATAGAATTTTTTTGTCTGTAAATGTTGTTTAACACTCACAATTTGGCAGGATTTTCTGACAAATTCTTTGAATAGCAATACGCCATTTCGTAATGTAAACAAATTTAATGCACAAATTTTTGTTGAGTGCCATTTTACGAATTATTTCATTCAGCTGTTACAATTTTTTTTTGTCAATAGTCATATTGCAAATTGCATACATTAATTGTTGCTAGGTAGGACAAACATTATGGCTCGACCTACCTAACAACACGTAATATATGCATTTCGCATTCTGACTATTGAAATACTGAACAAAGATTTGTGCAATCAATATAATTACAATACCCATACAGAATACACTTTTTACACATACAGAATACACAATGACATTGAACCTTCTTCTTTCATATAGGATCGGTTGCTGATGCGAGCAAGTGTGACGGTTGGTCCCTGCCTGAGGGTTCCAGGCCCTGCGACGTAGCCTGTCCTCAGGACTGTGAACTGAGCCCATGGAGTACCTGGTCCTCCTGCAGTGCATCGTGTGGTCTACATGCCAGGAGGACCAGGACCAAACGTGTCTTGACTGTCCCAGTGAATGGAGGACGGCCCTGTGCACAGGAGACTGATGAAAATGGTATGTACAAACAGTTCTTTAAACAGTATTGTGTGTGTGTGGGGGGGGGGGGGCGATGTAGAGATAAAGGAGAGGTCCACTCTAATATTAGGTTAACTTTTATAGAAGCAGAAAATGAAGAAGAAAAAAAAATTAGTGAAAATTTGAGCAAGATCCGATGAAAAATAAGACATTTTTGAATTGTTGAAATTGTAATAAATCAAACACAAACTGGTAACCTTGTGGAGTATCTTGAGAGCTCCATTCCTATTCGCTCTGGATAGAAAATTTCATAAACTTTCATTTCCTTAGTTATCAATGTTGGAATAGATTTTTTAATACAGGGGTTGTAAAGAAACATATTTGCAGTAATTATATTTAGGGTGCATGTATGATTGAACATTTTCTTGGGGGAAAATACAAATTCAAGATTTGTTGTTAGTACAGAGCAAATGGGAGGGGAGCTCGCAAGATATGTCACAGAGTTGCCAATTTGTGCTTGAGTGTTACAATTTCCAAATCTCATAGCTTTGATTGATGAATCAATTAAATGATTAATTCTGTCAGGTCTCATCACCTAGTAGAATCCCCTGTATAGACATAGAGCCTTGCTACACTTTCAATTATTCATTTATTTTGTCAAGCCTTTGTTGATTCATCATTCTTCTGAAAATATTTATTCAATAATAGTTTTTTTTCTTCACTTGATTAATTGATAAATTAATATTGAGGGTTCAGTGGCACAAAGACGTAACTTCATATTTTGCCAAAATGACTATTTGATATAAAAATGTTCAGAAAAAATGTGGGCTTTCCAGGAAATACAAAGACTTAACTCTACCCAACACCCCATCGAAACAATGGCTAGTGAAACATAGACTTAACTCCTTAAGGCCCAAGTGCTCAGTGACACATAAACCACTTTTTCTCAAAATGGCCAGAATGGAGTTACGTCTTTGTGTCACTGACCCCTCAATTTATTCCTGTATGTTGTTCAGGTCTCATCACCCAGTACAGTCCCTGTATCGACATCGATCCTTGCTACACCTTCCAGTGGGTGGCCAGCGCTTGGTCAGAGTGCCAGGTCATAGGGTCAAACTGCGGAAGGGGCTTACAGACCAGGGAGGTCTACTGTGGGCGCAACGATGGACTTGAAGCAGAAGATGGTTTGTTCATTTCATGTTCAGTTTTGCTTACGGTATGCTAGGTTTCTTGTGTTGCTTATCAGAAAATAATTAATGAGTTTATAACGTGCACATACATTTACATCCATCCAAAACATTCAATCAAGGTGGGACAACAATCCAGTTCAGTTCAGTTCAGTTTATTAATTTTTCTCAAGCATAAAAAAAATATTATAAAATATACAAAAATGGCAAATATACATAGTGAGAGAAAAAACGGAAACTACAAAAAAGTTTATAAAAACAATGGATGTGCAAGTTAAATGAAAAAATCCCAGTTGATTAAGTAGTAACGAGAATAAAATTTTAGATGAACATATCCATTTTATGTTTAAAAAAATTATAATTCTGTGGACTTTATTGGTGAAACAAGTATTTTGAGTTTAAATATCAATCCTGAGAGCTTATTGATGACATTCATCCAAAAACATGGTGTCATCATTAGGATTTAAATTATTTTCTCCTCCCATCAGGCGTGTGTCCTCAAGACTCTACCCAGCCCCCACCCACCCCTACCCAGACATGCTACATGTTAGACCAAGAATGAGACAGTTCATCACTTTTCCCCCACCTTTTCCAGAACTCAACCTTCACTTTAAACTGATTTTCTTGTCGTCCCTTTAGGCTTGTGTCTTCAAGGCTTCACCCAGCCCCCGCCCACCCCTACCCAGACATGCTATATGTATAATCTTTGTGGCGGTGATTGTCTTCTCTCTGAAGTGTCAAAGACTGGCCTAAGTTAGACCAAGATTGAGACAGTTCATTACTTTTTCCCCATCTTCTCCAGAACGCAACCTTCACTTTAAACTGATTTTCTTGTCGTCCCTTTAGGCATGTGTCTTCAGGACTTCACCCAGCCCCCACCCACCCCCACCCAGCGATGCTATATTCCTTGTGGTGGAGATTGTCTTCTCTCAGAATGGTCTGAGTTTGGACCATGTCAGAGCAACTGTGGCACCGAGTCATTCAGGAACTACTGCAGGATGAGAAAGAGAGACATTGTTGGTGTTTGTAAGTTGATAATAATACAGTCAAATCTGTCTATAGTGACCGCCCAAGGGAAACACAAAAAGTGGTCTGGTTTGTAGACAGGTTCCTTTAGTACATGATTTAATGACTAGCCATTTTCAAGGGAAACAACAAATGTGGCCTTTGTAGACAGGTGGTCACTAAAGCAGGTTTGATTATATTGTTAAAGACATCGTTGAATGTAAAATCTGAGATGCATGGCCCTACGTGTTATTAGTGTATGTGATATGGTGTAATGTTGAAACCCTACAAAAATTGTGCTTCAAAATAATCATGAAGTGCCTCAAAAAAGTAAAAATCTTTGAGTGACCAGTACCATACTCATTTTCCCCAATAGACTGTAGTGTTATAAAACTCGTTAGGAAAACGGTTTTTGAAATTTCGATTTACAATTATAAATATCTTGATAGTCAGACAGGCGATCGGCCTGTAAAAGTCATGGGGTTCCTGACTGACCTGAAGGTGTTTAGTTATCATTGCAGCATGAGATAAATCCAGGATTTTGTTTCAGATTCTGAGACAAAGATACCCAATCCCTTTAAGGATTATACGCTGTAGTAAAAGGTAATTGTGGAGTGCCAGGATCCTCAAGTCTGGGAGACGTGAGCGTTACACAAGAACGCAATGTTACCATTATCATAATTATTATTGTTCATATTTTGCAGCGATGACTGAAAGCTTGAGTGAGCTTTGTCCTCACATAGCAGACAGTGATCTTCATGAATTCCTTCTATGTGGCTTGCAATCATCCACCTACTCTTGGACGTTTGGGCCTTGGACTACGTGCACACTGGCTGAAGGTTAGTTAAACATTGTCGTCTATCTCAATGATTATTTTCATTACAGTGAAACCTGTTTATAAAAACCACTCAAGGGAGACACAAAAATGATCTTTATCGGCAGGTGGATCACCTGCACTTTGGCTGAATGTTTGTGTAACCATGGAAATAAATCAGTCAATCACCAGGAGATATCAGTCTTGAGTTTTGAATTTGAATTCTGAATTAGAATTTGAATTGATATTCAAAGGTGTTTTTTAATTTGAATTAGATTCGGATTAGGATGTGGATATGGATGTGAATGTGGATTTGGTATTTGAAATTTCACTTTTATGTTTTATTTGATTTTTTTTTAAATTTTAGATTTAGCATTCAATTTTTAAATGGAACTTTGAATTTGAATTTGAAATATTTTTTCTTAATTTGAATTTTGAATTATGTGAATTTTGAAATTTTGAAACTTTAGTTTCAATTTCATTGCCATTTCAATTTCCATTTCAGTTAATTGAAATCACTTGAATTGATATATTGATGCAGGATTGAAGTGCGGTGATGAAGGGAAGCAGAGCAGAGCAGCCATCTGCCTCAGGGATGACAATGTCCAGGTTGCTGATCTCTTCTGTGAGCCCTTGTACCCCTCCCAGGCCGGACCGTTAGAAGAACGACCCTGTAACGTCCAGTGTTCCATTGATTGTGAGGTCACACACTGGTCTAACTGGACATCATGCTCACAGGCTTGTGGTCAAGGTAGGTCCACTTCTCCGTCCGATTCTCTGACTTTCTCTGATTAGTAGTTTACATTGCTGTGGTTGTTTCCAAAGCGTAGACAGCAGTCATACATTTTAAGTTGAATTTGAATATGAAATTGAAATTGTAATTGTAATTGAAATTGAAATTGAATATGAAATTGAAATTGAAATTGAATATGAAATTGAAATTGTAAGTGTAATTGTAATTGAAATTGAAATTGAAATTGAATTTATCAAAAAAAACATCATTTTAAAGGGTCCATGTACATGTATATTACAACTGATTGCACAACAAAAAGTAATAATGATACATGAATACACAATTACGGACATAAAAAAGTAAAAGTAATAAATGAACAGAAATAGATACATCGTGTCTTATTTTTATTTGTTGATTTTACAGGGGAGATAACAAGAATGCGGGCAATTACGATCAGTCCGATCCAGGGAGGTAGAGCCTGCCCTCTGTTGAATGATACACAGATGTGCTTCGAGAGATCATGTGACCAAATAGAATGGGATATATCTGAGGTATGTATTTTCAGAGCCAACATTACACTTTTGACTGATGAACGTGACCTTCACAAAGAAATTGATTTTGAATGTTAGGCTTCCTGGGAGAAGTTTCAAAGAAATTGATACCTTGATAAATTTATATTTTAACTGTAAGATTTTAATGTTATCAAGTTGATATTTGCCAGTTTGTTTACCAGGAAATTATCTTTTGTTGTGAACAGGAATTTCATTTTGTATCAATACTGGAACATTGATGTTACTTTTTGCCCATTCTGTTTCATTTGTAAATGCATGTTAAATGAAAATGACATCTGGGTTGGGTTGCAACCAAACTTTGTGAGCATTAGATTATTGTCAAATAATTCTCAAAACTTAACTATAGTTACCATTAGCTAACATATTTTTGTGATGTGTAAATTACTGTAGCCCATTACTACAGAAACTGGGAAATACTTGTATTATGCTTTAATATGTGAATAACAAAATATAGTAGTCATCGGGTTAAAATCAATGTTTTTTCATCTCAGAATTACTTGGGAATATACATTTCAGGCTAAACAAATATTAACGTGAGTATAGAAGAGTTTTCAACAAAAGCAGCATTATACAAATACAGGATTCAGATCTCTTGTTTTCTAATCTTAAATAATTATGAAAATAATATGACAATATTTCTATTTTCTCTATCAGTGGAGACCCTGTCTACCGACTGATCTAAAGACAAACTGTGGAGCCGGAACTCAGTCTAGGAACATCAGTTGTCCAGTCGGAGCAGAGAATGAAAGTTTATGTCAGAGGAGAAAAGCAAAGCCAGCTCTGACACAGGCTTGCCATTTGCCCTGCCAAGGTAAATAAACAAAGTGTGGGTTTGTAAAGACCAATCTGCCTTTTGTATGAATTAGATATCTGAAAGTTGCTTCATACAACGGCTAAGTTTTGTGTCTGCAATACCAGGGGGGTGTTTCACAAAGATCCTAAGTTGAATTTATCTCTTAAGTTGGACTTAAAAATTATGGAATGCCGTTAGCATCTATGAAAATATTTTGTAAGTTATTGTAAAAGGCATAAAATGTTGATTCAAATCATGCATATTTTCTATTATCAAGGAGATTTCATGTTCTTGATGTGGAATATATAAAAAGTCTAAAATACTTGAATTTTCGCTCATGAATATATTTTATTTTTATACTACAAATGGCTCTCCATGATTTTTAACTTAGAGTTAAATTCGACTTAAGATCTTTGTGAAACACTCCCCAGAACCAGCTGTGAGCATGTCTTGCCATTCTTTATGCCAAGAAAAAACCTTTACAGGGTGGTAGAGGTTTGATCTATTTATTTAAAAAAAAACACTTTCATTTAAGTTGAACTTCCGAATGTGCCTTGATGTATTAACTTTCAAAAAAGGAAACATTTTGAGAAATACTTTTGCAAGGATTTATCACAAGTGTGGAGTACAGGATGACCAAACCTCATCCAAAGTCCAAACCCTTTCTATAAAGCGACGCTTGAAACATCACAAACATCTGCTTTAAGCAGAACGTCATCCTGTACTCCACAACAAGGCTAATGACAAAATGTGTATGACCGAGATAAAACATTTTTCCTCTATATAATTCCCAATACAGGTGAATGCGTATTCAGCGAGTGGTCTGCATTTACGAGCTGCAGTCAGCCGTGTGTCAATGCCGAGAAATCACGAAGCAGGATTGTGATACGGCCCGATGCTGAGCTACAGCCCTGCACCCCACTCAGACAGACTGAGCCCTGTTCTCAGGCGGACTGCCTGGCGTCTGTCTACGGGCTGGCCACTGGAGAATGGAGCACATGCAGGCCCATTCAGGGAGAATGTGGAAGAGGTAAAATTCAATATGTACTTTACAGGCTCGTTCAGATATTTAAAAAAAAAGAAGATTTTTGAGCGACATGTCCAAGGAGTTCCAGAAAACCGAACCAGTATGAATCAATTTTTTTTTTAGTAAAGATATGAAGCGGTAAATCTCTTTGTGTCTTTTGTTTTACAAGGTGCAAATTTAAATAAAAGGTAAATGCACGCTAGAATCGTCATTGAGACTAACATGTTATCCCAATTACATATTCTTTCACAATCATCAACATCATCACCACTATCATCATCATCATCAACACCATCATCACCATCATCACCACTATCATCATCATGGTCACCATCATCATCACTTACCTCAATGCCCTTTTTTTCTTTGACCCCAGGAACCAGATTCCGCACTTTAAACTGTGTCAACGCTGCCAACGTCCCTGTCACAATGAACCTCTGCCAGCACGAGAACATCACGGCCCATCAGACATGCATGGTAGAATGCCCCGTAGACTGCCAGCTGGGAGCGTTCACACCCCGGTCACAGTGCAGTGCGTTCTGCGGAACCCATGGCATCACGTTCAAGACACGCAAGATTGTCACCTGGTCCTCTGGGAATGGCCGAAGGTGCCAGGATGCACACAGTCTGAACGAGGTGAGACACAGAACTCCGTACAAAAGTGTTTGGGCTTTTTGTCCGGCCCAGTTGATGCTATTCTTGTTGCTTTGCACCAAGAAATATGTATATGCTTTTCATCATGATAGGGAAGAAGAGAAGAAGAAGAAAGAGAAGGAGGAGAAGGATGAAGAAGAGAAGGGGGAGGGGGAGGGGGAGGAAGAAGAGGAGGAAGAGGGGGAGGAGGATGTGGGGGAGGGGGAGGGGGAGGAGAAAGAGGAGGAGGAGGAGGAGGATGTGGGGGAGGGGGAGGGGGAGGGGGAGAAAGAAGAGGAGGAGGAGGAGGATGTGGGGAGGGGGAGGAGGATGTGGGGGAGGGGGAGGAGGAGAAGGAGGAGGAGGAGGGGGAGAGGAGGAGGAGGAGGAGGAGGAGGAGGAGGAGGAGGAGGAGGAGGAGGAGGAGGAGGAGGGGGAGAGGAGGAGGGGGAGAGGAGGAGGAGGAGGAGGAGGAGGAGGAGGAGGAGGGGCAGGAGGAGGAAGAGAAGGAGGAGTATGAGGAAAAAGAAGGAGAAGAAGTGGGTATTTGTATATACTCTCCTGGTGCTCCATTTTCTAAAAGGAATTACTTCCAACCAGACATCTCACCTGGGCTGTTCCTTTTATGAGTTTATTCAACAGAAACTTTGTGATGTTACGTAGCCTGAGTGGGAGATTCCAATTTCACATATTTCTCTTCTCTACCCAATTATTTTATTCCAGACAAGACCTTGTAACATCAAGCCTTGCTTCACCTATCAATGGTACAGGGGAACCTGGAGCGGTTGCCTATTTGATAGCAAGGCTGGTTGCGGAGTTGGATATGAGACGAGGCTCGTTGAATGTCAACGTAGCGATGGTCTTACTGTAGACTGGGAGTACTGCTACCTCAATGGTGAGTATTGAACAGTGACAATGGCAGGCTGGATTAATGGTGAAGGGATCAGATTTTAAGGTGTTTCAATATATATGGAAGAATATATAACAAAATAAATAAATGAATAAAAGATTGAAGGAAGTGAGTGAATGAGTGAGGAAGTGAATACACCCCTGTAGATAACTGAAGAAAACAAAAAATATTACAAAAAAATTGATAAACAAATGAATGAACATGTGAATAAATAGATACTAAATAAATGAATAATAAAAGGAATGAACCAATGATAATTAAATAAATAATGAATGAAAAAAGTAAAAAAGTAAAAGAAAAGAAATGAATAATCTTATGCATTATTAAATTTGAACATTTGTTCTTCTTTTATGGATAGCTTTGAATGGAGGTGTAGATGTGTTCAACCCACTTGGATCCACTTTAAACCGGTCTGAACTGGATCTAGTCACTTCTCGCCAGTGTATAACATGGTGTCCTGGAGATTGTGTGGTAAGATTATTTTTCAACTGATTCTGTGTAACAATATTTGTTTTAACTTTTTTCTTTCATTTGATTGCTACAAGGACATTGCATTACGTATGAATATGTTAGATGTGAATTAAATATTTGGTGACGTTTAATTTTATTCAATTTCGATTTAATGGTAAAGAACACATGTCAAATATGAGAATGTCAGTGCTGTTGTGATACAAAATTAAATTTTAAAATATTTGCCTAAATTGTTTTTTGCCGCTCTGAGCCAAAAGGGATTGGTGTGCTCTGTGGTATTACATTCAGGAATAATTTACAACTGTGTATTGTTTACTTGTATTATTATTAGGATTCTATATAGTGTTTCTTTTAATAATTTTAATACTTTCCTAAAGATATTGTACAGTTCAGCACCTGGCCTGCTCTGCAAATTTTTGAATAAATAAACCATTATTATTATTGAAAAGTTGTTGTATGATTGCTTCAAATTACAAGTGTTTATTCACAATGTACGTACAAATTTATTTACATGTAGACAATTGTGTTATACACATGCACTGTTGATTACTTTGGAATGATCAGTAAGAAATTAATTGACTACCTTCAAGTATGGTTAGAAAGAACTTTAAAGCCTGTCTGTACTAGTCTGGCCAGGGGGATTAGACCTCTCTGCAAGGTCACTGACAGGTGGTTATCTCATCAAATCAGCTCTCAATTAACATGAGAAAAAGAGGATCACAGGGGACCAACGGGCACCGCTTAGGCATTGTTTTCTATATAGAGGGAGCAACTAGCTACCAGTAGTACAGTGGGACTTTAAAGCTTATGTGTAGAGATATCATGGTCGAGACTATGGATCAATTGGTTAGCATTTCAAGTCACACAGCAGCACTAATGTCCTCTGGCAAGACATTTATTTACATTGCCATACTCAACCCAGGTGATGTAAATGGGTACCTTGCAGGAATTAACTCCTTGAAATGCTAGAGCACCATGGTGGTAGCCATTTTAAAGCAGGTGTAATAATTGTGGAGCACCACGAGTGTCATGTCTGACAGACATGAGCGCTATACAAGAACCCAGTATTATTATAAATCTCTTTTACAAAATGTTATAATATATCAATAATAATATATTACATTTACAATGTTTCTAAGCGCTTAACAAAACAAACAAAAATACAAAGTAATGTTAACCTAAAAATTGCAACAATATAATACATGATACATAATTCTAATAACAAATTCCTAATAACAATCATATAATAATAATAGTTAATATTTACATAATGCTTTATGTATTTCTGTTATGTATTTCTTGTTTTCAAGGTATCAGAGTGGTCACAGTACACATCTTGTACTGCCAACTGCTTCAACTCCAGTATCAGTGGACAGAGAACAAGAATAAGAGTTGTTACCGGTACGCCTGTCATGGGAGGCAAACCATGTACTACAAACCTCATCAGTTCAAGGTACTTTATTTAGAATCATTGACAAATTCAATTTCATCAAGCTAGAACTTGTGTCTTGAAATTAAATCTACTCTTTATATGAAGAGCTCAGTTTCAAAAGGTACTACATCCATTTTTATCCAAATTTGTTCTGCATTAGTGTACACATTTCCAGTAGCCTCGATCATACACCGACACTTCCAAAAAGCTGAATTTCCACACAAAAAGTAAAAAATGCCATTTAAAAATCAGTTCGGTTCCAAGAGGTACTATATATCCATTCAAGAATACCGGTATGCATTGTAACTTGCATACAATATGCAAAATTTTTGGTTCCAAAAATTACTACATCCAATTTTGGCTGTAAAAGGTACGACTGTACATCCACAAAAATTAAAAAAAACATAAATTCATGAAAAATCTTTGTGCAGACTTTGTGCAGATTGTTTTAAAGAGTGGTTTTATACGTGTATCATACAATAGTATAATCAGCCAAAGTATCATACCAAACTGACATTGCTAACTATGATAATTAAAAATTCATGTTTTTCTCTAAACTTGGATTTATGGATGTAGTACCTTTTGGAACCGAGCTCTTTATATGCTACAACTCCATGTGACAGATTGTATTTGTAATGGGATGAATAAACCAAATGCTTTTAGATTGTTAAACCCATTTCCATTGCAAGATTAGACTATATACTGGTGCTAAAAAGGGTTGTCATGGAGCTTATCAAGATCAGAAATGGGTAATATACTGTAGTAGTAGTAGTAGTGGTTATTTTACCTGACTGCTAAGAAAGCATAAACACTTGTTAGTAAGCAACCAGAGGGTCGACGGCTTTAGGTCCTCTCTGAGAGACCTTATAATGAATGCCTTACCAAAGGGCACTAGCGCATCCACTTGGTTTCAAACCTGGGCTGCCGGATTACAAGACCACTGCTCTACCAACCGAAGACAGCAACTGAATTGTTAATCATAATGTTTTTTTTTTGTTTTTTTTCTTTTACTAAACTGCTTGAATAGCATGTGAAAGCATTCAATGCAGTATTAAACTAGGAGAACTATAGCTTTAAAGGGGGAAGTGTACCCTGAAATTAAGATTATTTTGATAATAGCAGAAAAATAAATAAACATTTACCCTAAATATAGTTACCCGGTATTGGAAATATGTTTTTATACAACCCCTGTATGAAATTTTTTTTTTATCAGAAAATGAAAGTTCATCAATGTTCTGTACAGAGCAAATTAGAGGGGAGCTCACAAAATATGTCACAGTGTTGCTGATTTGTGTTTTACTGATGACAAGTTCAAAAATTCATGACATACCAATTTTTTTGTGAACATTCCTCAAAATTTCTCTAATGCAATGTTTCCACCATTCGGAAGGCTAAATGTCCCAGGCATTAAAGACTCTTTGACCCAAATGCAATGTGTCCACCATTTTCTTTGTCGATGATGTAGATCTTGCCCAGCTGATAGTGCAACATGCCCTTTATTTAGATGGGGAGCAGGGCAGTGGGACAGGGGTACAAGATCCAGGGACGTCTGGTGTGAAACACTGGGTAAGTGACTGTCCCTGTTTCATAAAAGTTGTTATCAATGACTTGATACTTGATGAGGTAATCCCTGAAGCAGCTATACTGGGATGGGATGTGTTGTGACAGCAGGTGAAGGTGCAGACAACTGAAAGGTGTACAATTTCTATATACAGTGAAACAGTGACGTGGAAGTAACAATCATGCTTCTAGGCCTATATGGTTTACAGCATTTTGGAACCTATAGGAGGTTCTAACCCTCTGATGACAGGAAGGGCGGTCACCTGGAAAGCAGCAACTGTTTGGGCAATATACAGTGGCTGGTAGTTGATTCCAGATGCGAATGGTGCGGGGTTAAAATGAGTACTTGTAGGAGTCTATTGTTGCCTCAGGAACAGAGAGCTTGAGTGTGTGGTCTCTTCTGCTGATGTATGTAGCTTTGGTTATGAGGTGAGGAAGATAAATATTGACTAGCTGGTTGTATATTCTAATAACAACTTATAATAACTGTTATAAGCTACTGAAATCGTTGCGTTTGTTTGGCTGAGAATTGATTTGCGATAGAAATTTAGCTTTTGTTATTGATATTGATAACAAGTTTGATGAAACAGGGCCGTAGTTTTCTATCATATCACCTGTTTGGAGCCAGAAGGGCACTAATAGAAGCAGAAAAATGTGGGAAACCGGGCAGTGCAAGTCTGAGCAAAAAAACAATTCAAAATAAGAAAGTTATGAGTTTATGAAGTCGCGATCAATCAAACACAAATTGGCAACTCTGTGACATTTGCCCTCCCATTTGCCCTGTACAACAAATCTTCAAAATTTAATATTTTCCCTTAAAAACATTTTCAATTATACATTCACCCTAAATCTTAATAATTATTGCAAAAAGTTTTTATACATCCCCTGTTTGACACAAATCTATTCTGTCATTGATATCTAAGAAAATGAATGATATGAAATTAAGATACTCAAATACCTTTGATTCTAAAATAATTGTTTTTAACAGATAACATACTTTGTAATCTGTAGATGCCTACTGTATATTGTATTCCAATAATGACCTTATCTGTTATAATAATACGTATAATTTTCTCCCAGTAATTGTGTTAACTTATCGTGGGCGTTCCCAACTCAAGCTATGCTTTTCGGGTTCTCGCCTCCTTCTGTTATCTGAATTATTTACTGATGATGTTGAAATCGTGTTACATATATAATTTATATATACATTGTGTTTCATATTGTACTGTTGAGAGGCAAATAAATGTTAATAAATACAATAAAAAAAATACAAATATTTTGCCTCTAGATCCGAGCGGTAACCTTATGGTTGTGGAAGGGGGCTGTGATGAGACCCGTAAACCACCCTCATCTCTAGACTGTATGCCTGAGTGTACCTCTCTAGGAAGCTATTGTGATAATGGGGTCTGCAAGTGTGCCGCAGGATTCCTGGGTAAGAAATTTATATTATGTTGTTGTGATCATAATTTGCCCGAATTGTGCAGCACTTTAGGAAAATATAATAACTTTCCTGTAAAATCAATGTTATATCACTCACTCTACCAGGCCACATCTGTATACAAACCCTGTTTTTCTTCTCTTCTTCTTCAAGATAATCTGCCTCCTTCAATACTGAAGATTCTGGCAGATGCTGTATATACAATGTACTTGGCCTGATTGGGGTGTGCAGGTGGACCACTACACCGGGGTTTCCCCCTACTCTTATACGAATAGTGCAGTGGGTTCTTAACATGCAAGGGTGGTGACTCTCCTGTACACGGGGCCTCCATTTAACGTCCTATCTAAAGGGATGGAGTGTTTTCCACTTAACATAGCCTGCGTCTATGAAACAAGGGGAGGGGCACGTTAACACACAACGCAGGCTTCAGTCATCCGCCTGGGTGGGATTCGAACCAGAGATCTTTGGTTCGACAGGCAGATGCTTTACCGACTGAGCCAACACGCCTCCTGTTGTTAATTACTGGTTCACTTTTTTTCTTCTTCCTTTTAAAACAAATTGGTACCATTCATTTTAACAGAAAAAAACATTTTGTTAATTTATTTGTTTGTTTATTTTTGTGTGAAACAGGTAATGGGAGGACGTGTTATCCATCTGTTGGTTGTATAGTGGATACTCATTGCCCGTTCCCATACACAATGTGCAGTGCAGAAAGAGAGTGTACCTGCAGACCAGGCTATTATTCAGTTGATGGTAAGTCATTGTGGTGTCTAGGTCTAGTAGACAAGTCCCGAAGCACAGGTTCAAATCCCTGTCATGGCACTAATTTCCTTTTGCATAAAATTAATAGATAATAGATAAATAATAAATGAAAAGGTGATACATATATAAAGTCCCAAACTTTGATACAGGGTTAAAATCCCTGTCAAGGCACTGATTTCCTTTTGCCATACATTATTGTAAATTTGCTACTCTCCACCCTAGAGAAGTAATTGCTTACTTTGTCAACTCTCCTGTTTGATGTTTTCTATTAGTTACAGCCAGTCTTACTTTATTCTACGTATATTCGTTTGTCATGATTGTGTAAAATTTGCAATTTTTTGTTTGTTACTTATTTGTAAAACTGCAAAAGATAGAGAAAATCTAACAGAAATAAATAAATCAAATCAAATCAATAAAATCTCTAATTCCTCTGTCTTTCTCTTTGACTCTCCATCTGTCTCTTTCTGTATCAGGTATGTTGAAGTGTGTCCCTATAAATGTCCCAGGTACCACACCTGCTGTAGGGATAGCCGAAGATGACAACGACTCGGACACCAGCCCATACCAGTCTAAAAGAGGTGGGTAACAGTGTTCTATATCTCCTTGCATGCCACACACAAAATATCCCTGTGCCACATTGCATGGGCTAGACATACCAAAGGATCAAGATTATACAACTGTTTCCAGTTCACAATCAATCTCCATTTCACAAATTAAATATTATTAATTTCTAGTTCACCATTGATATATACTGGTGTTAAAATGGTCGTCATGGAAAGCCATTGTGTTGCAAAAAGCAATAGAACTGTGTAGAAGTTTTAAGGGGGTAGTCATCCCTTGAGAGAGGAGACCTACTGGGGGGTGTTTCACAAAACTAATGACAATTTTTGTTATAAGCTACTGAAATCCTTGCTTCTGATTGGTTATCAGCAGATTTGTCACTGATTTTTGTCATTTGTCATTGCAAAAATCATTTGTGAAACGGGTCCCTGGTCATAGTAATCTTGAATTGCTTTTTCTCCTCCAGGCAGCTAGGGGGAACACCCTTGCAAATTAATAAGTATTCATTGTGTTCTTTTAATATGTTATAATTATGTGTTTTGCTTTATGAATATTGCATGTATGAATTGTATGCAATTGCCAAATAAATAATAATAATAACATTTTATTTGGTTACATGTTTGTAAATATTTTAATCTCTCTTAATCTTAATAAGCAGGTACATAAACATGGATTGTTGTTGTTGTGATGCGACACTTTGTTTAGAAGGCCATACTGCCTACATGTACATGTATTTCTCATCTAGTAAACAGTATATAAGTTTTAAAGAGGTAATCATCAATACATCGTATATAATACATCTTATATAATATACTATATAATATTTTATATCTTGACGTGCAGGTACATGGAAGTGGGTGGTTGGTGCTGTATGCATGGGACTGATCATACTGGCAGCTATTTTGTGTGGAGCTATAGTTTATAGGTAAGATACACTACTTTTTCCTCCTCTGATCTGCCCCATTTTCCCCTTGCTTTTCCATTCCTTCATAGTCTAACAAAAATAAAATGAACGCTTATATGAAATTAACTCATGTGAAAATATATTACTAAACAACAAATGCAAACTTGTAGACCAAAAATAGGCATTATGAATTTCACACTGCATAGCCAATTATGAGACTCTAATGAGTTTGTTCAATTAAAGCCCCATTGTACTACTTGTATCTACTTGCTCCCTCTATATAGGAAACAATGCCTAATCGGTGACCATTGGTCCCCCATGATCCTCTTTTTCTTATGTTAATCGAGAGCTGAGTTGATGAGATAGCCACCTGTCAGTGACCACCCTGGATGGTCTAATCCCTCCTAGCCAAACTAGTACAGACAGCCTTTAAATCAATGATGTTATGGATATTTATGGCACAATGTACTATATCATAAATGGAATCACATTTTGGGGTAATTTTTTCTCTTTCTGCTCATGTATATTGTGTAATTCTCATAGCATTCTGGAACAAAAACTAATTTTAAAATAAATTAATAAAGAAGACACAGATCGTTTAACCCTATGTTAACTGGGCTATTTCAGACCAGGTTTTTACTGGGGGGGGGGGTCAATTTGACCCCCCCTAAGATCTCGGCCGTTTCACCGTCGATCGCCGCGTAAATGTGCATGCATGTCAAGTGAAGTGTATAGAACACTATGGTAATTTCAAATTTTTGATAAATTCATTCATTTGCATATTTATGGTAATTTATGCAAATAAGGTCATACAATTCACATTTCTGCCCATAAATCATAGATTATTCATATTTAAGTATTCTTTTTCACTACATATATTCATTAGACCATTTGGAATAATAATACAACACAAACAATTGGAAGAGCCAGGTTATTCCTTATGTTATCTCTTGTTTTTATAATTTATTATGTATTTCATTGTTTTTTTAACTTATGTATTTTATTGTTTTTGTTGTTTTATTTCATTTATAACTACAATTCAACTATTTTGACCCCAAAACAAACATCTAAACTTTAAACAAGACTGAATAACCAATGTTTTATCTATTTTTAGGAAAAATGACTTTTACATATGTTTTGTACACAAATCACGAAAATGAGCGATTTTCGGGCTGACATGCAAAGACAAAAGGTCACGTGACCTTGTAACCGTAGGTCCGATTTTCGAAAAAATTGTTTTAAAAGATGCATAAGACTCGAAAGTAAAAAGTCATGAAAGGAAAATTTTATATCTGCCGCGGTTTCGGAGTAGTCGCGAAATTTCTACAGGGGGGGGTCAAATTGACCCCCCCCCCCAGTTAACATAGGGTTAAAGGGAGATGTTCCTCAGTTTCCATGTGCACAAGGTCATAATTTCCTGACACCAGACTTGGTGAAAATGCCATTAAAGGGATAGTTGAGTTCTGTTTTCAGACCGCAAATGCCTTCAAAGTGCATGGTTATTGCTCTTATTCTTATCTATGACATTTATAGTGCCCTTTTAGAACCTAAAATTGCTATGAAGGTAATTTTAGACCCCAAATTGTGTGAAATTTAGCCAATACGATCATACCAATTCAGCTCCACTTTAAAAAAAACACGGTGACCGTTAATTAATTATTTAATTAGAAATAACAATACATGAGCCGACTAATTGTCCGTAATATATGCAACACGAAAATGCCAACAAAAAAGCCAACATCGGCATTGGCTGAAATACGACGTAAAAGGCACTATTTCGTTTTTTTTCAACGGTTTTTTCAAATTTTTCAAAATATCTAATATTTGTGGTGGTACACAAGTATTAGAAATCGTTATATTTCAGCCGTCTCTGAACCGATTTTGATCAAACAAAGATGATTTTGTCATTTAAATATTATGTTCTTTCAAATTTGACACTCAGTTTTTCATTATCTCACAAAAAAATTATTTTGTGTAGCGCCCTCTGCAACAGAACTCAACTATCCCTTTAATGCCTGTACAAGTTTGCACACAGCGAACGGAACCCATTGTCCTGTCAAAAAATACCCCCTACTGTCTGAGAGAGTCTTCAGGTAAAGATAATGACTTGACCATATGGGAGAATGGGTGGAAATATACAAAGCATGACATAAGGCATGTTGGTCATAACACTGAAAGCCAATCCTGGGGGGCGTTTCACAAAACTTGTCATCAGTGACAAATGACAGTTTTTGTTATAAGCTACTGAAATCCTTGCTTCTGATTGGTTATCAGCAGATTTGTCACTGGTTTTTGCCATTTGTCATTGAAAAAAGGCTTTGTGAAACGGGTCCCGGTTGATTGACAACACCTGTTATTGGGTAAACACCAAGAATGATGTCCCATTCCCCATGAGAGCTCACTACTATGTGTCTTTAAAGTGACTCAGTAACATTGCCTCAGATTCTGAAACAAAATCCTGGATTTAGCTCATGCTGCAATCAAAATTATAAACCTTTAGGTCAGTCAGGAATCCCATGACTTTTACAAGCCGATCGCCTGTCTGATTATCAAGATATTTAGGATTACAAATCGAAATTTCATTCTTAGTTTTCCTAACGTTTTTTATAACACTACATTCTATTGGCGAAAATGAGTATGGTAAAACCGGTCACTCAAAGATTTCTGCTTTTTTGAGGCATTTCATGATCATTTTGAAGCGCATTTTTTTGTAGGGCTTCAATATTACACCATATCACAGACACTGATAACACGTAGGGCCGTTCATCTCAGATTTAACATTATTAATCGATGCCTTTAAGGAATATCATGCAACTCTTAGATAGTCAGTAATATATAAATACACATATAATAAATTGTTTTTTCCAACAGGTATTACCATACTGGAGAAGTCCATTTTGAGCCGATACCAAACTCAACTAACTACAGAAGATCCAGATCATTCCGATCTGGCTTTAAAACAAGTACGTTGGAAGAAACTAAATGCTGACAGAGATGATAATAACAGACACATCCTGTAACTGTACTTAAATCTTCATTGGTCGAATTAAGGCCCGGTCAGACCTCTTCGGTAATGATGATGATGATGACTAAAATGATGTATCATCCGAAATCCTGTATCCTGTTGGAAAACGTATTGGAAATCCTTTTTGTAATTCAGATCCCTTCCTATTATCAGTGCTTCGTTTCTAAAAAAGATAATGTCTTCTCTTTTCTTTTAAATGGAAGCCTATCAGCATTAGTATTTCACTATGCACTGTATACGGTAATGAATAGCGGCTAAAGTAGAGGAATGTTTATGAGAGGAAAGAAATTATTTTGATTAGAAAATGTAATATGTACAGCTAATAATAGATACATACTGGAGACGCGTATCTTAGTGGGAGAGCAGTGGTCTCGTTATGCCTGGTTTACATTTGGCCTGCGATTAGTTTATGGAGCCCGTATCCTGCCTGTATCCCCTTTTCCGTGCGGCCTCTGTGCGGAGGCAGGAGGCGGCCGTGAGATTTTTGTACGGATTCACGGGCTCCGCGGCGACTACGATTTTGTTTCGCGAGGAGTTAAACAAATTTGAAAAATCGTAAGCCCGTAGCCCGTAGACATGTCGTAGGTGGCATTGCACAATCCCCGCACGGGCATTTCGTGGAGGCCTCGATCACGCTGATCGTGCAGCAAACGCACGATTTTTCAGTGAACATGGGGGTAACAGACGCCGAAAAAACTGCACGGAGGCTGCACGGTCACCGCGCCTTCTCCGCGTAACCTCTGCACGGAAGCTGCACGAGCTCCGTAAGATTTACGTGCGGAGGTTGCAGAGACTGCACGGGTGTTGCACTGAAATTGCACGATTTCCGTACAATCTCTGAACAGCCTCTGTACGGATGTGTTCCGGTCTGCCCCCGAGGGCCAATACAAGAAATGGCACGATGCTCGTAGATAATGTAAACACAAACATCGTAGCCCGTAGCCTCCTACGATGTCTACGAAAAACCGTAGACTAATTTATCGTACGGCGCCCGGGGCAAATGTAATCCAGGCATAACCGGGAGATCCTGGGACCAAAACCCAGTCATTGCGCTTATGCCCTTTTGTAAAGGCATTAATCCTCATTACCAAGTCCCTCGGAGAGGACTTAAAGCCGTCGGTCCCCTGGTTGCTTACTTACAAGCACATACATGCTTTCTTTGCAGTCAGGTAAAGCACACCATCAAACCATAAAACAACTGTGCTTTTATCAGTCCTGGCGGATTTAAGGCACAGTCAGAGTTCTCTGATAACTAACATGATAAATTGTTCCGAAACCCTGTTGAAATCCTTTTTGTATAAGCCGGACCCCTACTTATTAGTGCTTCCTTTCTCAAATATTTATGTCTTCTCTTTTCTTATTTTAATGGAAGCCTATCAGCATTAGTATTTCATCATGCACTGTATAATAAATAACAGCTAGAGTAGAGAAATGTTCATGAGATGAAAGATAGTATTTTGATTACAAAATGTAATATTTGTATGAATACATTGTACATTGCAATCAAGGTTTATGAACATTATCCAATCAGGTTCCAGCTCTCATTAAGGTGCAGCTGAATTATGCACCTTGTGATTGGTTGGTTGAAAGATGGTAAGCTCATACGTCCGAAAGGAGCAAGTTTGATGATGTTGTGAAGTACAATAATTTGAATGAAACAATATGTTATTTATATGTTATACAGTAGTGTTAGGTATATGAATACAAGATGTTAGCTTGTTTAAGCTCTCATCACTCCATACATTGATAACAGGTTGAGAAAAACATGTATGTATTTCCATGCTGAAACATGTAGTATTTTTGTAAAAGTTGGCTCTGTAGTATTATAGCTTTGCTACTGAGGGTAGATAGTTATTTATTATTTTCATCATATTTATTTAAAATAATTGTTAATAATTCTATATTTTGTGTGCTTACTTCCGCGTAATGTATTTATATTCACCCCTTCATACTATTTTAAAGTGTACCCATCATCTAAAAATAATTGGTGTAGAGCTAGAATTCATGGAATCAACCTCCAGAAATCTTCAGCCAGATTTCTATGGTCTTACAGGATGATGAAGAAAGTGAAGAATAACATAAAACCCAGCGCACAGAACACAAGTTAAGACTTTGGTTCTGTGCAGGTGTCACAGGCGAGAACCAGTTCAGATTATAACAAATAAATTTGTGTAACCCTGTAGCCCTGTGGTGCTATAGAGTGGTGAAGTGTGATGTCATCAAAAATCTATTTTTAGAATTTCTCAATTTTTTCTTCATTTTCCAAAAGAACATCAAAAATAATGTCCAAATGTCGAAAAACCAATTGAATATGTTAAGTATTAGCTGAGATATGGCCATCTGATCTGAATAAATAGATTTCCTATAGGAACTCAGTGTTATATTGTTCTGGTTCATAACATTAGGAGAAATTCCAAAAATAGATTTGTATGATGTCACAGCTTCGGTATCGATTTGTTTGAAGGTACCATTACACCTTTAGAAAATTCATATTTGCTTATTAAAAGTATGGTGCTATTTTTACTATTATTTTGTTTTTAATTTTGATTCAATTTTGATTTGTCATTGTCACAACATAATGGTGTTATTTTAATACATTATTTCATTGTTTCCCCCAGCTCTCGCAATATTTGTATAATCTTGTTCTGTATATGAAGTGCTTCATTCCAAAAGAAGCTATATCCACTTTTGATGAAAAATGAGTTATCAATATCAGAACATTGTTCACTTAAGTACCCGTCTTTCCAAAAAAAGATTTACCTAAATTTTGGTAGCAATTATGAAAAAATGCACCTTCAAGTATCATTTTTCCATAGACACCTGCACAAAATCTGGTAAACAATTTCTTTTTTCTCTGAAGTTATAAAAGTGGATGTAGCTTCTTTTGGAATTTAACTCTTCATATGTATATGTATATAGAAACCTCTGTAGTAATTTGTGTATATTTTAGTATTCAGCTGCTGGCAGTTGGGAGGTTAATTGCCAAAGAGGTATCACAAGAGGAGTGAAAGCTAAGAGCTCGTCGGTTGAACGAGGTTCAGAGCCGCAGCACCGAAGGAGAGAAACTCAGTTTAACCTGCTTTAGCGGACCACCTGTATAGAAAGACCACCTGTCTATAAAGACCAATTTTTTGTTCTACCTGTAAGATACGGTTTCTCATTGAAACCTGTACTAAAGAAACTAAAGAAACGTTATATCTATCGGGTCCAAATGGATATAATAATTTACCAAATGTATCAATTAGTAGGCAGTTTCTCGGCAAAATTTGTATCATTACGTATTAGTCAAAACATATTCTTTCACATGATTGGTGATAAGAGCTTCCATTAAATCTTTTGAGAGGGGAGCGTTTCCAAAGTTGGTCTTTACCTTTAACCTGCTTTAGCGACCACCTGTATAGAAAGACCACCTGTCTTTAAAGACCAATTTTGTTCTCCCTTTAATATACGGTTTCTCATTCAAACCTGTACTATAAAAGGAACTTGTACTTAAATTTGAGACCATCTGCCAATGAAGATCACTTTTCATGTTTCACTCAAGCGGTCTTTATATACAGGTTTCACTGTATGTGCTTCCCGTGCAGGTGGTGTAAACAATCAAATAGCTTGAATCGCACAACAAAGAGAAATTTCGTTAACATTAAGAGATAGTCTGTTGTAATGTGGTAATTTATTTTCGCAAATCCAAATGTTTACATAGAAAGTGCACAAAATTGGTGTAAGCAAATATATTGAGTGTCAAATATACCAGATTTTAAATGAAAATATATGGAGTGGCCAAGATGAATTTCATATTTTTTTCTGATAAAGAAGTTATACCATCCTAAAGTCATTGACCTCTTTTTTTAACAAAACAATGTGTTTCCCCATATCTGTATGAACTGTTTACATGTATGTGTAGTACTGTATTAAGGGCATGTTTTGTGTGTTTAAATTGAGTTCTGAAGACCAGCATCCAAATAAAATCTCAAATCATCCTGAGTTTGGTGTCCTATAACGTATTATTTAACTTATCTATGGTATCGGTTTCATTCGTAACATGTCATATGTCAAATCTAAATGTTGAGTGGAAACATGTTTTTGTGTATCAATATGTTTTTTAAATCCATCAATGTTTAATAAGTGTATTGTGACTTTTTTTAGCCTGAGGGTTCTCAGGAGTTACATTTTAAGTCTCTTGGCTGTCTCTCTCCTGTGATGTCCCTGCTAATATTGGATATGATCACGGGCAGGACTTTTATAATAATCAACCTGCTGTAGTCCGTCTAAAAATAATGTTGTTTATACATGTAATTATATATATGTAAATAAATGAAACTATACTTTCAAACTAGATATGAGCAATTATATAGTTTTGTCTCACTGTCTTCCACTCGATTACAATAATTAATATATCATTATACAGAATATACACATGAGGAAAGTATTATTTTAATCAATTTCACATTCCATTTTGTGAAGTATAGAAATATTATTACCTATTTTTAAAGACGAAGGTTGTCTGGTGAAACCCACAGAGAAATCAATTGTTTGGATGGTGAGAATGTACAAATGGGCTTTAAAAGCAAATAGGTCTTCTGAAGGGTGGTCCAGATTTTCATTATTTTGTTATGAATACATTTTTTTCTATTTTGCATTATCAGCTTTATTTGTTTTTTTATAGACCTCTATATCATTGTTTTTAATTTGGCATGCAAACCTCTTATTGTCATTCTTTGCTTCATTCATCACAATTCACTTCCAGAAAAAAAATATCTGGAAAGCTTTTTGTGGCGTTTAATGAACAGATGAAAGTTAGCCCCCCCCCCCCCCCCCGCCAAGTATTTATTATAAAAGAAATTGGGTCGAATTACAATTCAGTTCTTGAACATACAAATCCAATCTTTTAAACCATTTTTGTCTGATAAATTTCTTTTCTTACTTATTGATGATAGGCAAATGGGAGGGGACCTATCAAGATACGTGACATAGTTTCTAATTTGTGTTTGATCAATCCCACCTTCCAAAATTACATAACTTCCTTATATTTAATCGGTTTTCCTCAAACTTTCACTGAATTTTTCTCTAATTTTTCTGCTTCTATTATAACCAACTTAATATCAGAGTGGACTTCCCCTTCAAAATCCGTAGGACATTACACTACACTTTCTGAAGCGTGTCTCTTTTAATCAAAGTTTTATACAAAATGTGCCTTGAAAAAAATCTTAATCAAAACTTATGTTTCAGAAGCAGTTGCACCCTTCTCAATAGAACCATGGTTGTCATGGTTATTGTGAAGATGTTGTGTTGTAGTGGTTCAATCCTATTGTTAATTCGGCTGTCGTTTCTCCCAATGATAATGTTGTTCCCTTTGCATAATCATGCAAATCATCTCACGAACATTGTTCTCTACCTCCTACTTTTGTTTCGCTCTCTGTATACTACCAGTCCACCACCACTTTCTATCTCTCATTCTTTCTCTCATTCTTTCTCTCAAACGCAAACACACGCACGCACATGGAAAATTTGAAAATCGCGACGGCCGATATTTCGCTCAGGGGGGGGGGGGGGGTCGAAAAGTGACCACTTTTATGTTCAATAAACAACCCCCTAGAGCAAATAAGAAAAGGTATATTTCTGGTCACAATTTGTTTTTCGTTTTTTTTTGGCTGGGGGGGGGGGGGGGGGGGACAAGGCCCGCTCGCCCCCCCCCTGGATATGCCCAATATAACTACAAATGTACCAGAAGAGCGGATTTCGACTCCTTTAGATTGGATTGTAAGTTTAACTGCTCCTCTCAGTTACTCCTACATTATGATTTCAGCTACATATCCATAAAACAAAATAATTTATCATTATATCTTGTTTCTAAGTGCGATCATCTAATAAACCAATTGAAAACATATGTGACAACAAGGACAAAGTGAGAAAGTACATCCTTTACATGTGGTCGATGATTTACACGCACGTGTATTTCCAAACAAAACGTAAATACCTATTTACAATGTCATTATAAACATGAAATACTGACAACTCGTATACACTCCTCGAATTACCGACCACATATTCGTTATGAAACGCATATCAATAATCTATCAAATAATTAAATTGAGTTTCGTATCAAGTTTTAGTTCTGCAGATTATCATCATGAAATTAAGACTTCCAAAAGCAATTAGTACTATTAGACACGATTACATCATCTTCCAACACATATATGCATCTTTTGTATGAACTTTGTTAATTCATTGTCACACAAACCTTTTACAACACAATAAATATTGCTATTCTAGTAGCAATCCTAGCTATAGTTGTTGGAATGATGAATACTATGATGTGTGTATATATTATATAGTACAAAAGTAAAGATTTTTACATTTTTACAACAAGTACATTATTAGCTATACGCATTTCATGGGACTCATTGAGTATAATCTCTCGACTAATAACGGTGATGTGAAGTACTGACATAAATTGCATTATTTTGATATAAATGCTCCCAGAATAGTATGAATCATCTCAAACGTAATACAAAGCCATTAACAAATAGATCGATCTATAATCATGTTACCCTACTTGACCAAAACAAAATATAATGATACAAATGTACAAACATAAATATTGCACTAAAATAACCAAAATACTGTACTAACACAAAAATATTCTGTTCTGCAATAAAATAAGCTTATTTAGGTATAATAAAATAAAATCAGAATTGAAAAATGTAAGAATGATTTAGAAAAGGAAAGGGATCGTTTCAATTAAGCGCGAAGGGGTTTCATATTATGAATTGATGTGTATGATGAGATTAGCTCATATATACCAAATTGTTAAATAATCTTGGTCCACTTTGGTTTTCTCTACACACTTCTCTTGCTGTAAGAAAGGTTCATTTCACAGCTTTAGAAAATATAGCTTGCCAAATGTGAATGGAAGATCGAAGAGTGAAGGAGCTGATGCTATGGGGGTCAGTTTTCATAATAAGCTTTTTGCAAGTATGGTAGCCGTATAGTAGTATATTTGTTCCGTTTGATTAAGTACAAACATACAATATACAAGTATATACATACAATCATCAAGGTCTGGGTGATTAAGCATGTGAGTGGAACAAGGTTAATTCACGTTTAAAACCATTTAGAGTTGAGACAGGTCTTACAATTACAGGGAGACTATTATAAGCCATAGCTTCTCTATACTTAAAGTACTTTTCAAAAATCCAGTATGAGGCTTAGGCGTATATAGTCTTCCGCCAAAGCGTAAGTGGTATTCGTGCACAGAGATACTAAAAACGTCTGAAATGTAAGCAGGGTTCATCTCATTAAGTGATTTAAAAAATTGGCAAATTCTGATTTATTCTGTCGTGTAACGATTCCCAGTTAAGGGCATTGATAATTTCTGAATTGGGTATATTAGAGTCACGATTGATATGTAAAATCAAACGCCCAGCACGATTTGGAGCTTTTGTAATATTTCAGTTAAATATTTACAGGCCAAACCATACACAACATCTCCGTAATCGAAGTGGGGAAGAACAACTGCATTATATACTAGTTTTAATATATATTCATTTAAGGTGCTTCTTAATCTACCAAGGAAGCTTACCATTTGTCCTATTTTTTCACCATCTTATCAGTGTGAATGTTCCATTTAATTTGCTCATCACAAATGACACCTAAGTACTTGACATTTTCCACTTGTTGAATTTTGGTCTTACAGAGGGTGGCATTTCAGTTCTATTCTTTTGACAGCATGTATCGACTACCAATCAACATACAAACAGTTTTTTCATAATTTACACTTAGTCTATTTTCCTTCATCCACTAGTGTAAAATAAGTAGGTCACTTTTCAGAGTTGACTCAATTTTGCGTACTGAGGTATCAGAGTAATATATCCCTGTGTCGTCTGAATATAACTTTTGACTACTTGATTTAATATATTTGGCAAGATCGTTAACGTATATAATAAATTAAAAAGGGCCCTAAAAGCGACCCTTGCGGGACCCAACACGATACGAATTTGGAAGATGAAAGAGAATGATTTACAAGGGTTTTAGTAATAGTAATAGAAAGATTTTACACATACAAATATTTTGTGAAAATATAGTACAAACATATTAATGGTTACATTGGTCATTTTATAATATTTTTGTCTTAACTTTTATTTTCTTATAAATATTCTAAACTGGAATATGTACATGTGCCATGGTCTGTGTATAGAGATATTATAGATGGTAATAATGAAAACAAAATCATGCCGACAATTGTATTTATTACTAATATAAGCATTTAAACATACTTTATACACCTTCTACGATGAGTGCAATACATTTTGTATTTGCACTTACGATTGTTTTTGCCCATTGGTGCAATGTTGTTTACAGACATTCACTTTCTTTATGATAAGAACGATTTTATGAAAAGCTTTAAGCCCCTCTAAAGTGAACCCCAATTCGCCAAAATTTTGATGGAAAAATTTCACTTAAATTGTATCATAATATGGAAGAGGAAATCATTTAAGACAAACTTTTGCAAAGATCCTCTGTTCTGCGCAGAAAACCTAAATTTTTCATTCTTTCATCAATATTCGACTTCAAACACATTTCTTTTGAAAATCATTGGATAAATGTGTCTTTAATGATATCCTCTTTCACATTATAATACAGTTTAAGTGAAGTTTTGCCATCAAATATCTGGGGCTCCCAACACTTTAGAGGGGCTTATAATGGAAAGGACTAGTTTTGATTGCAAGCATAAGGCTAGAATGGACTGACAGAGCACATTATGTAGGTTGGGTTGCACATTCATTTCCTATAGATACCTTTAATATATCTGATGTTTTCTTATTATTTCTCACTATATTTGTCACTCCATTTATCGATATAATTTTCAAATAATGAATTAACAATATATGAACAATTTGCTACATAATTTGATGCAGGTCACACACTACATCGAGACCTTCCATACGCACAGGTGACAATTTCTCACATTCACCACTGAGGGCGTGTAAAATAAAATACATTGTATATGTATGTTTAAAGGTAAAAAATAGCTATAGCTATGCATTTTCTGTGTTATTTAGGTTTCATGCGAAAACAACCCAGTTCCAGTAGTGAATGGGTTAATAAACACCGTAAAATAGATCCGGTATATCCGGTATGAGACAATGCAGCATATCAAGTTGACCGGGTAGTGTGTAGTCATCAACGTAACTCAACTTATATGAGAACAAAACACAGAAGTCAGGTACAAGGCAATGCAGCTTATCAGCTGGAGCTGCACTGTAGCTCAGTCAGTGTGGGAAATTTGGTAGTAGTCAGAAAGAATCCTAGTGGTACCATCCTGAACAACAAAATAAAATGATATTACGACAAGATTAATTATATCAAACGACATAGAAGTGTCTTGCATCCACATTCACTGGACATTTTAGTAAAATAAAGAAAGAAATATTGTTTCCTTTTTTAAAGCTCAGGGTTATGATAAGACCATGAGCTTTATTTTCTCATTCTATCGATGATTGTTTCACTGGGACTACGTCTGATTCCAGTGACCGTCTTGAAATATATGAGTTTTATTGAAGAATTCGTCACACCAGACGAATATTGCAGTCTAGATAATGATGTTTAGTATCGTAAAATAGTTGAAATCCTTTCCTAAATTCATCATGAAATTCAATTATCCTCCGGCTTGGAACTTTTAAGTAACAATGGATCAATCAGGAAAGAGTGTGATGGGTAAGCTTTTTTTCATAACGATTATTCATTTGCTGTATACGTCAGTAATGATGGGCCGATAATAGGGGTCCTTTTACAGAAAGCACAAAATGACTTATGAGCAACTGCGAAACCCCCATTTTAATAATTAACACACAACAGCCATAAACTAAAAATCATGCTAACACTGCTTTCCATTGTGGTGGTAGAAATAGGGTTCTTGATACACAAAGCTGCTCACATTCTTCACAAACAAATATGGTTATTTAGATGAACACAAAAGGGTAAACTGTGTACAAATATTGCGCTCAGTGGGGGGGAGGGGGGGGGGGGGGGGGGGGGGGGGGTGAAGTGAGCATATTTTTTCTCCTCATTTTAGCCCCCAGAAATTTGAAAATCGCGCAATCCGTTATTTTGGCTCATTGGGGGGGGGGGGGGGGGGGGGGGGGTAATGTGAGCTCTAAACAAAATTATATAAAACATTTTTTTAATTATTATTATTTAAACAAATAAAAAAAAAAAAAAAAAAAATCCAGGGGGGGGGGGGGGGGGGGGGGGGGGGTTGTAGGCCCGTTGGGTTCCCCCTTGGATCCGCGCCTGGCCCGAGACACAGATCATAAACCACCGCCTCCGATACTGGCCAAATGAGTGTAGAACTGATCTCAGATTCAGAAGTAGTGCCCTACCATATTTGGTGACATTGATAAATCTCCACTTGATGTACGATTATTGTGAGCAGTCTTTACATATACCCTGCGAAACAAATCTCATTTAATTTTGATATAAATGGATAATGCTCTATCTAATATAAATGTTAATGTTACCATACAACTATATCTCACCCTCTACGTTTGTCATAGCAATGATAATAACAATGGTAACAATGATGATAGTGATAACAATATACACACTTGTATAGCGCTTAAAATTACGTTTATAAACGCTTCACACTGTGATTATTATTACCCCAGTCATTGGATTCAATTGTAGTATTCTGGTCAGACACCATTTTACAAGCTCACACATTGCTATCCTAAAAAATCGCATTTAACACCTGGGTGGACAGTGAAAAAGTAGATTACTACGGGAATGGAACCGCGAACCATCCCAATAAACAGAACACTAAAAAATAACCTTTTTTTGGAGTGTATTTTTAATTAAGTGATTTTAAAGTATGGTGCCTTTTGAACTAAATTTGAACGTTATCGACACGTGCCTTCGTTAAAAAAAAAATGTGTACTCCTGTTCACGTTTTCATCTCACCTAAAAACCACCAATTTATCACGCGACTGGAGTAACGTGATTCCACTTATCTCTGTAAATCAAGTGTTTATGACCAAATAACCACTTGACCAAGCAAAGAGGTTTTTGTTATCCGTTAACTGATGGTGGTGATAAATAAGTAATTATTTGGTCTTATGTTCATTTAATTCCTATTTAGTATTTAAGAAGTGTTGCAAACTTGCAATACCTCGCCTGTTATACAGGTATATATATGTTTATACATTTTATGTAAGTAAAGACAGATATGTGATTTGTAAGAGCTATGGCCAATGTATTAACCTATGCCCCCCCCCCCCCCCACCCTCTCTCCCATCCATGCACATTTTCTACATATCTGTCTCTCCAACTCTTTTCCTTCCTCGGTCGCTCTGCTTAGCTTTGTTCTCTACTCCTCTGCTACTCTCTTCTCTCCCGTGCCTTTTGCTTCCTCTATTGCTCATTAATTCAGAATAATGTACATGTACAAGCGGCTTTATTGAGTCATGGTCGTATTCTTCTTATCATTTTTTTAACATGGTCTATACATCTTGTTGACAATTTGCATATATTTGTTTTTAAAAACGTACACAATTGTCATTGTAATCTATGGTTGCGTTTATTGACCAAATTTTTGGCTAGAATCAGGTTTTCCAAACGTCTTTCAGGCAAATTTAGAAGGTGATAAACGCAAAGCCTTTTGTATAGGTCTTTAGATATTGGCATATCTAAAGACGCAAAAAGGTGTGTTTTTAATGTGACATACAGCCAGAATCACGTTTCTGAGAGATGATAAACGCAAAGCTGTTTTGAACCCCACATACAAATCGGACCACCCAGGTTAATTTCCGGTTCGGAGGCTAGCGCACGCCATGTGTTGTGTACAAGCATGTGTGTGTAGTTGACCTCCGAGAAACTGTCTGCTTCCCGGGTCAAAACAGCTGCGCAGACACAAGGCCTTTATTTTGAATCGTGAAGAGACGATAAACGCGACATCCCGCAAATCACTTTCGTAATAGTGGGGTTCGATAGTGGGGTATGATAGTGGGGTACGATATGTACATATCTAGTGGCAAGACCCAATAAACGCACCCTATGTCAATTCAGTAATGTGCCTGCGATCATGGAATGTTCTCAATAAACCTTTCAGTCAATCATTAAGTTGTGAAAAAGGGCATACATCAGATGGGCACTTATGAGACGGTAAAGCTAGGCAATTCATAAGAAAGGAGAAAGGGGGCACCTTTCAAATTGAATAGCGGCACAAATACAAGGGGAAGGGATACTTTAAAAAAAAAAAGCACTAATCTGAAATAAAAAGAGACACATTTTTTCCGTAAAGCGGAGCACTTTTGGTTTACTTCGGGGCATTATGCCCCTCCTATGAACGCCGCCTCTGATGCAGATAAAGAGAAAATTGAGAAAATGAATTAGAGTGGTAACAACACTGAGATTAACAATTAAATTGAAAAACATAACATTAAAATAAACCAATACACAGCAAAAACAGATCAAGTGAATGAGCTCATGTTATAACAACATTAGCACAATAAAATACAACGAAGAACCAAACATTGTAGTGATTAAAGAACGAAACTTGTACGTTGCATGCAAGGAATAAAGACAATAAATCATACAGAAAATCATGGCATCCAAACAACATCGAAAACAAAAGATAATATTTGAATTAATATTTGATAATATTCGATAAAATATTGAAGTGCAAATCCAGACAGAGAAAACAAAATGGACTACATGTGAACCGTAATAGGAACACATGGGACAGAAGAAACATATATCAACAGTTGAATAGTGTTTTTTCTAGCAACGTTTCAATATTCTGGTGATCATTTAGTGTCTAGCGTATCACGACATTTACCCCCGGGACAAAGACCCCCGGAAAATTACCCCCCGGAAAACTACCGCCGAAGGACAATTACCCCCGGAAAATTACCCCAGGGATAACAACTCCCCCCCCCCCCCCCACAGAGGACAATTACCCCAACCCCGAGGAAAAATTACCCCCCCCCCCCCCCGAAGATTACCCCCGTTGACAATCACCCCTCTCCTCCTGTTCATTTAAGGGGAAGTCCACCCTGGTAATACTTTGGTTGTAATAATTAAAACAAATCGGGGGGTAATTTCCAGGGGTAATTGCCCTTTTGGTGTTATTGTCCCGCTAGTAATCTGCTGGGGAGGGGGGGGGGGGGGGATTGCCCAAGGGTAATTTTCCTAGAACCGCTTTTTTAGGAAATTGGATAAACAATCAACAACAATTGAGACAAAGATCCGGGACAGAGACAACATAGTCTGATACGAGAACTCTAAATATACAGAAGCAGTTTGAAAAACTTACGAAGCAGTAGGGGATGATTTTGCAAAAACAAAATAACACTTAAGAAACGTTAACAAAGAAAATGGGCCTAAAATGGAAATAAATTTCAAAATTTAATATAAAAAACGATGGTACAGATCAATATTAGCGTCATGGCGGTTGTTATACAGATGAAAATAAGAAATAGTGAACGTGAACAGACGAGAACGGTGCACACAACGTTGAGAAATACTTACATGATGAAGCCGCACAAAGAGGTAGCCGCCTGATAATGTGTGAAGACCTTTGATATGAGATTCCAGTCTGCCGCCCTCTCCAGTTCCACAGCACGATAACCTATGTTCAGAAAACAGAGTGATGGAGGTAAGGTGCGTTAGGTGTTGAAGTAAAGAGAAATAAACAGAGAGAGAGAGAGAGAGAGAGAGAGAAAGAAAAATCGATTGAGGGGGTGGGGTATGTATAGAGAACGAGAGAGGAATACATATATTAGAGAGACTAACAAAGAACAGAAAACATTAAGAAAGAATCACTGACAAAACCTGCGTAAAATATGGTACTCTTAGTATTTTCATGTCGGGATATATATATCAGATTTTGTTTCTGCCAATGAACGATTTGATTTTGAAGGCCTCATTTGATTTGCTTAGCGACAAAAGATACAAACTCCGAGAAGGAGAACGATCCTAACATTACTTTTGATTATAGGCCCTGTTTCATCAAAAAACTAAATTCGATTTTAAGTTAGAGTGTTATCCATATCAATTTTATCACCAAGTTTATCATTATTCATTCCATTATTGATATGATATGTTCAGCATTTATTGGTTTTGCAGGCGTAAGTGTCGGCTAACTTCGATTTGATAATGTATCGAAAAAATGAAGAATTCTGGACAAAATTAATGGCAAATGTTTGGCAATGACAAACCTTAGTTGATTACCATTCTTTTATCAATCATCAAAGTTAATACCAGGCTTGATTAATATACTAATGCACTCACCATTTTTTCCAGGTATATACTAAGTGTGCAGCCCTTTTCTATATTTTCCTTACCATATCTCCTTACAAATATTATTCCATTCATAAACTCTCTCCCTCTCTCTCTCAACAACATACAACTATACAGTAGGCTTGCGGGTGCACCATGTGAGAGAGAGGGAGGATTGAGGAGTCCTGAAAAGGACTCTCGGGAATCTTTCTTGAGAGTGTTTCAGGACTACATACCCCCGAGAAAGA